>JASDQU010103755.1:38857-65510 GCA_032191745.1 Picea mariana
TTCAGAATCTACACCATACTAGAAGATCATCAAATCATACACAAAAATAAAATGAGTGAGGTGCTCTGACCTACCCATATTCACACCTTGAATTTTGTTAACTCATCTGGTGTCCACTATCATTCGACTGAGTCCATTTACCAACAGTGGAAATAGGTATGGAGAGAGGGGGAAACCTTGATGCATACATTGAGTAGTTTTGAAGAAACACAAACCCAATCCATTGATAAGAAAAACAAATGAAATAGTAGTCACATATTACATGGTCCATTTCACCATAGGAAGTTCAAAGCTAGTATGGATAAGTAATAATATGAGGTAAAGCCATGACACATGGTCATAATATTTTGAGAGGTCAATTTTAATAATTGAAACTAGACACTTTGGAGTTTTTCTTGAATGCATATCTTCCTGTGTCGATCCAATGGCTTCATGTATAAGCCTTCTCTTTAAAACCCAAACTACTCAGAAGAAATAACATTTGATAAAATGGGTTTGATCTTGACTTCTATTACCTTTGTAATAAGTTTGTAAAGGAAATTACACAGGGAAAGCAGATGAAATTCATCAAAAGTGTTGGGGAAATCCATTTTGGGAATAAATGATATATAGGTTGTATTTATGCTACTCAAAATTTCGCCAATCTGATGAATCTCTTCCACAACCCAAAGAAGGTCATCCCCAAGAAGATCAAAGAAATCTTTGAATAATTTGGCACACTAGTCATCTAGCCTAGGACTCTTGTCTCTTTCAAAGGAGGATATTATAGATAGTAATTTTTATTTAGTTATCTCACTAAATATAGCAAAATTATCCTCTTCTTCTACCAATCTTGGAAAAKAAGAAATGAGATAGAGTAATTCCCCCATTTTCACTAATTYAGGCTCCTTGAACAATGTATTAAAATGATTCACTACCAGAGTGGCTAAATTTTTGAATCCTCATACCYTAGATCCATACTTGTCATTAAGATGCCATATGGTTGTATTTTATATTTTCTGATGATTGACATAATTTTGAAAAAAAAAARWWWTTYGATCYCCGACAACTATTTAAAGAGATCTACTCTTTAATCTCCTAGTTTTCTCATAATCATTTAGGATCTTGGATCGTAAATATTCTAAACAAAGACACATCTACATATRTATAGAGGAAAGAATCCCTACGTTYCTAGAATATATATTTTCAAGCTCCATTTTGATATCCTTGAGCTCATAATCTTTCACTTTTCTTTGGGTCCTAGCCAAAGAAAAGAATTTCTCTTTAACCAGGTAAAGAGAAGAAACAAATTGTACATTGGATAAAACCACAAAATCCTCCTAACRATTTTTCCAGTTATGAAAAACTAAAGTACAAAAATATTTTTATTTATACCATGAAGGGTTGTACTTAAGCAACACTCTAGGTTTACCCATTGTCTTGTCAAACTCTATAAAAATTAGAAACTGACAAGAGCATCGGATTTTTCCAACCCATGACCAATATATTCCAAAGTGTTGGAGAAGGTCATGATGCACTAGGAGTTTTTCCACATGTTTTACTCCAAGTTGGGCTCAGTTGTATGGGCTCTACACCTACCCAACCAACCAATTCCAACTTATCCTTTAAATAATCCACCAACCTTTTCTCCCAAATAGAAGGCCCCATATTTCCTCTCTTCTAAGTGTTATTTTGAGGTCCCCACCACATATAAGATTCTAATATTTTAGTCATTTAAGAGAAAAAATATTGTCCTAAAAGGATTCCTTCCCTTCTTAATTCCCATATAGATTGAGAAATATAATCGAGTATGCTAAATCCATACTATAAATTTCATAAAAAAGTCTTGAAAAAATAGAAAAGAAATTTGTAAGGGAGAAACATGATGAAATTACCGTAATAATCCCTCCAGAGAGTACATGCAATTCCAAACCACAAAATACCCATCCCAAAACAATATTCATCAATTCAGTAGTGAGAAGATCACTAAGAYCCATGGCTTCTTGAATGAAAATGATGTCCAATCAATCCAATTCTACAAAACACTTTAGGGATAGTTTTTTAACCCATCCCCTAGGCCCCTTATGTTTATAGATATGATCTTCATGAGCAACTCAAAAGCAGGGTTGTGCCTCTCATGTTTATAGATATGATCTTCATAAGCAACTCAAAATCAGGGTTGTGCCTGCTCTAGGGACCCCAAAGATTAGTTTTTTTCTTCCCTACAATATTTCACAATGAACATGTTCTTGTGCATGTTTGAGCATGAAGTTACACCCTGATTTGGATGGTATAGATAGTTTTGGTCCATCAAACCCAAAACCCCCTAATATATCTTATCCCTGTGAATAATTTCAGAACCTTAGTAAATACGGATCCCTGCCTGAAGAGTCAGAGGTGGAGACATGAGACAGTGGTCTACTAAACCATAGGCTTGCGAGGAAAGGGAATTTGAATCCTTATCAAGCCCAATTATGATCAAATTAGAAAAATATATCATAACTCACCCCCCCCTGGTGGTATAGGCCAGGATATCCCAACCCCGACATGCTCACTATCCACATGGTGTTCTTGAATTGAGAAAAATTTGGGGTTTAGGGAAGGGAAATACTTACCTGGTCCTTGTAGAGGAGAGGTGCATTTTTACCATAGTTCTTCAAGTTTTCTCCACTGAGAAGGTGAAAGGTCTAAGTCATTGCCAAATGTATCCTAGGGATATTAGTTCTCCATGTCACTCGAAGCCTTGGCTTCCAAGGAAACTTTATATCCCCAACTATAACATCCATCTAGAATATTCTTCTCCTATGAACTTGATAGTTTTGGGCTTGTATCCCACCATTCCCTTCCATATGAGTTAGCGAGGAAACTTGTGCATCCAAATTCCTTGACATTGAATTAGGTATTAATCCTAAGAACTCATAGAAATGCCTCACAATACTCAAAAACTCCGTTTGTAATGGAAGCTCATAATTTCCTAAGACATACCTGACCTTGTGGCATTGAGAACATATAAAAGGAACATTTAAATAATCAAGTTGTTGGGTATAGGATCACTCGTTGAACACCATCTCCATAGATTAAAAAAAACCCTTGGAAAGGATTTAAATCAACCAAAATTTAGGCCAACAAATGAATATTGTTAGTCTTGTAACTTTCGTCAAAAGAAATAAAATTGCCTAAGACCTCACCAATGGATTTCAAACATGAATTAGACCATAATTCTAGGGGTAAGTTGGGAAGTTTAATCCATGTTGGTGCACTAGAAAGAGTCTTCTCCCAGGCATCGAAAAAAGGGTGTGAGGGTTTGGATTTGATTAAATGTCTATCCCAATACCATCAACCGTTAAGTATTTTCCCAGCATCATCTTTGGATCAAAATAAGAAGTTGATCTAGCCTCTAGATATTATATGAATGATCAAAAGATAATATAAAATAGGCAACCATTCCAACTACATCCAACAACTAATGGTAGCCATCAAATCCCTCCTACTGCAAAACTTCCCAACTAGAGGTTGACCGTCCAAATATGCAATTTGACTAACCTAGAGGTCCTCCCCTACAACCAAAGAAACCTCCCGCCCCACGATTTTAGAACCTTCCTATGTTTGCAATCAGGGCTTCTTCTTGCAACAAGAAAAATGCCACCTTGAAGCTCCTCAAGGTTCATATTCCCTCCTATAAACCTAAAATAATGAAACCCATCAAACACACAATCTAAATGATCTTTTGTAGTAGGTTCCAAAAAAAAAAAAGTTCGACAATGGAGGACACTCGATCTCCCCACACAACCCAAGTATTCCACTAGTGACCACATCCCCAAGGTAATTACTCATCTATCCAATGTCTTGAAAAAAATGCTCTAGCAGATCTATAGATCGGATCGATCTGACAATGTCAAGATCCCCCATCATAGAGATTCAACCAGATGGGATCCTACCCTCATTTGAGCATATGTCTTTAGGGTATGAGATATGACTAGGGTCCACACATGGTTTAAGAAAAATAAATCTTCGGATATAATGTCTTCAGAGTAATCCATTAATTGCAAAATGTCCTCCATCGTAGAGGCTTACACCTATCGCCACATGTCACCAGAATCTCATCTACCCCTCTACAAAAACCCTTAATTCCATAGTCAAAACCTTAGCCACAAATCTCCAACAAAACCCAACCCCTTGGTTCCCACTCCCCATATATCACTAAATCACACTCTTGTGAACTCCAAAGAGCACAATTATATTTTAAATGGCATGATAATGCATATGTAATTGGCTCAATTCAAAATGTCCCTTAATGGGTTTATTTTTATTTTTTAAATGATTTTTTTTTTTTTTATAAAAAAAATTACTATTTAATAAATTTAAAATTAAAATAAATTTATATTAAATTATTAAATCTATAATAAATTATCATTTAAAAATATATACATTTAAATAAAATTATAATAAAATTTGTTGAGAATTTACAATTAAAAATTATGGAAATAGTTGGAGATTTGATAATTAATCATGATGTGAGTGTTTCAAGTGAACTAACTCTAACTCTCCTTCATGACAATGAAACTATACAATCTATAAAATATACCAAAATAACATAAGGAAAAACACAACAAACTATTAGAAGATTCATCTCGCATCTGAGTTGTTTATGTATTAGATGTAAAATAGAAATCCTTAAATCCTATAAATAAACGCACTATCTTCTATAGGCATATAGGTTAGACAAATACATGAAATAAATTATTAAAAACTTTATTTTAATATAAAATTTTGTTTTATTTTTTTTTAAAGAAGTGGATGGGTTATTTTTTTTTTAATATGAATTGGTTATATTAATGCATTACATGATCATAACCAACAGAACGAATATGCAACTTTATTTGAACTTTATGGGTGCGTAACAATGTATATACATCATGTCCACAATTACTTTATATAAAACTTACAATATTGTTATGTATTTTAATTACATTATTTGACAATAACATTATACTTTTTAATGGAATTTTTTCATACAAGAAATAAAGGAATGGGAGATTATAACGATGACAACAATTTTGTCTATTAATATAATATAAATAAATTATGAATTGCAATATTAATATAATATAAATAAATTATGAATTGCAATTTTATATTAATATAGTATATATTTATTTTTAACATGTGATGAGATTTTAGCTTTCTAATTTTAATTCATGAAAAATAATTTATTTATTCAAATATGTTTTGATCACTTTCTTTTATAGAAGCAAAGAGGTTGGACAAATTAATTAAGAATAAATAAAGGTTAATTTGTGTTAAGGTAAGTTTTAATGAGCATAAATATGACATACTCAGTAAAACTCTAAGTTTAAAGGGTCAATAATATTTATAAATGATGACCTCATTCCAAAAGATTAAGTTGAATTAAGGAAGGAAGTTCAAAAAGGTAAAAGAAACGATGACCCCTATCCCCTACTCTTTTTGGCATATACATGGACACGTTAGAAGGTTGTTTGAAAGAAGTAAATTGTGTCATCACAACTTTAGCTAGTAAAGTCATCATCCTTCTTATTTACACTGATAATAATGCTCTTACGATGAGGAGTCTCTATGATCTTGACAAGCAACTAAAAATTATCAAGGATTTTTTCTCTAGTACGAGTATGATTATTAACATTGACAAAAAAAAGTTATGATAATCAAATCCAATAAAATCATTTATGCTAATTTCATGTATAATAACAATCTTGGAGGAAGTGGCTTCATACTAATATCTTGGAATCGATCTTCATCTCAATCTTAATTGGAACTATAACATTGAGAAAATGATAAATGGTGTGGAAATATTATTATGGTCTTGAAAATAGTTGTAGATCAACGGATCTTTGGTTTTGGGATAATATAATACTCTTCCTTTGAGACTCTTTTCATTCCTATTATCATATATGGTTGTAAAGTTTGCGGCTTCAACATCTCTAGAGAGTCATGGAGAAAGATAGAACAAATCCAAAGCCGTTTTTATAACTTATAATCTTAACACAAAGACAATACACCCTATCATATCCTCATAGAAGCAAATCTCCCCCCCCATTAAGAGTATGGCTATGACTAGGTACCTTATGTACAAGAATAATATAAACAACATATAAGACAAGAGGCTTCCTAAGGTTTCTTCATCCTTCAATGAAAACCACCCATGACTCAAGCAGGGTTGGTATAAAGATGCCAAATCATTGGGGAATCAAGGAAGATGTTACTTTGCAAAATAACAATAATATTAAAAATATTATAACATCTAAATTTAAGGAGAAATTGTTGTGCAATAGATATTTAGAAGATAAGATCAAAAAATTAAGATACTATAAGGAGGTGCTCAACTCTAATCTAGAAGATGAAATGTATCTCTCTATTTTAACTAGCGTAAAGAAGAAAATCAACATTGCTAAAAAAAGAACAAGCTCTCACGAACTCCATTGTGAAATAAGGCATTTAACAATTCTGAAATGTCACGGGTCAAAAGATTTTGTCATGTTTGTGACACTAAGAGGGTTGAATATGAACAACTCTTTCTCTTAGAGTTGCCTACCTACACCCATATTAAACCAAAATTTCAAAATATTTGTTATAATATGGACCTTCATAACCTTAAAGTTCATCAAAACTATGATGATTTATGAATGCTTCTCTTAAATCTATTCGAATACATAATTTTTTTTTTAAAGTAAACCAAGTAACTCCTTACCTTTCTTAAGGTTTGATAAATCAAAATTGATTTAAGTAAACATTAATAACCACTTTCTCTTCTTCATCATTATTATATTATTTATAGAAAAAAATTAATAAATCTCTAAAAATAATATTACAAAAAATATATATTTAAAATTATTAAAAAAAAAAAAGAGACATATACAAGTGTTTAATGAATTATTAACCAATTAATTTATCTTCGTGTATAAAAATGGAATGTATACCTAAATTAATGGACAAAATTAAGATAAGTTTAATTTTTAATACATTAAATCTCCACAATCAATTTGACATTTCTTATTAAATTTGACATTTCTTATTAAATTGATTAACAAAATAATCATGAAAATCGAATTATTAATAATCATGAAAATGACCTTTGACCTTAATTTATGAAAGTGTTATTCAATTCCTAAAACACTGGGACTAATCATGAAAATAGAATTACTATCATCCATAATCACAACCTAGTGATGTCTTTTATTGACTCAATGGTCTTCTAAAATAATATTCAAGGCACCTATATCTCCACGTAGAAAGGTTGATTGAGTATATAAAAATACACAATTTTCTATCAAATTAATTTGTGTTTTGAATATGATAAATGGTCATTGCAATGTTCATCATTATTTTGATGATGACAATGAAGAAAAAAACAACACCACTACTACTAACAACCACACCACCTCCACCACTATCAATGACAACATAATTACAACATTGAAAGCATTTATTTAACCCCTGTGTGATGGATTTGTCTCAAAGGTTCTTTAGAAGGTAATGCTATTGTTGTTGCTGAAATTTTTTTCAATGAAAATTATAAAAGGTGATGTGATGGATTTGTCTCACAGGTTCTTTAGAAGGTAGGTAATGAGATTTTTGTTGTTGAAATTATTTTAAATGAAAATTATAAAGGTAATAAGATTTTTTCAAGTGAAAATTATAAAAGGTAATGAGATTATTGTTGTTGAAATTCTTTTAAATGAGAATTATGATGTTGTTTGAGATAGGGTGAAGCCTTAAACCGAATTAAGCTATTTTGTAAGTAATTTGTTTTTGAAATATTACAAGACTTGGGTTTAAAGAGGACCAAGAGTCTTATAGTTGAGTTTGCATGAACACCCAAACTTGGATAAAAAGATTTTTTCATTTTTTTTTAATAGAGAAAACATGTTGCGAAGATTGTCATGTGTCATTTTCAAAAGTGTCATAATAAATTTGGTCGTATTTTATTTTTAGAATGGTATGCAAACTTTTAAGTTAATAAATCTACTTAACTTCATTATCTCATTAGGTTTTCAAGCTTCATAGTTTAGTTATGAACTATTGAATTTGGGGTAAATAATTCTACATTGATATTCATTTTTGAAGAAAAAAATGATTTTTTAATTTGAGTGTGTAGGTTTTCACAATTAGTCATAGGTATAATGTTGGGTATGTATTATATTCTTTGCACGAGTAGTAGTGTCTGCGTTGCGTCGGGCGCGCAGGGGGTTTGAGGGGGGCGAAAGCTCTCGAGAAATTTTTTTGCCTCGAGAAATGTGTTGCATTTTTTCCTCATTTTTCTTGTTTCCTCGATTTTTGTGTCCATTGTTGGGCGGCTTTTCGGCACATAGTTTTTGTCGATGGTTTTCTATTTCCGATTAGGGAATTAGGGTTGTTGAGTAATCCATGTCATTGGGTTAGGGTTTTGGATGCCACTGGCTCCTATATGTATATTGTATTGTAAACAATGTATCACTAAGAATGAATATAGAATATGTTGGTTTTCCTGGTTTGGGTTTTCAGGGAAAAATCTTTGTGTAATATTTGTATTTGCCATTGTATCTTTTCTATTCTTTTACTGAAAATTTGTTTGCAGTAAATATTGTACAAGCTTAAAATCTACATATAATGCATGACTTTTCTAGATAAATACCATGTAAGTTTTTATCCATAAAATTCATGCATTATGATTTTTAATGTTGATTTTCAATGAAATTTCATGAAAATTGTCTTTTTCTTTGTTCCCTCCCCTATGATAAATGTCAATTAATTGAAATCATCTTTAAAACATCAATTAGTTGAATTTAATGGCATTGATTAATCTATATTTAATTTGGCTTAATTAAATTGAACAAGATAAAAATTCATCATAGTGGGATATTGTCAATTAATCGATGCTTCTAATAAAAAATATTTACTTGAGATAAATACCATTGAATATTTCATACCTTCAATGATTGTAAGAGATATATTTGTTTGTTTTAGAAGGCTCCATGAGAAAACAACCATATTTTTTTGTCAAAAGAGTTTGGGACTAAGTCACATATTTGGTGTGTTAAATTTTCCTACATTATTCTCCTCATAATTTTCCTACATTATTCAACTCATTATTCTCCTCATAATTGATTTTTTTTAGTAAAATTTGTAAATATGATTTAAATTCTCTATATGTAAAATTATTTAATATATTCATGTTGTACTATTGCTCATGTTGGATTTTTTTAAATAAATAACAATGTATAAAAACACTAATGCAGACATTCATACATGTGCAGAGTTGAATTCAGATGAAGTAATATAAAAAAGCCTTAGATTTCACCATGGATAATGATAATTATGAGGAATTTGATTACTATGCACATAGAAGCCATGATACAAATCCATGTCATTATCCCAAAATTCTACCCAGTTGATGAAGATAAACGTTACTTCCCCGACAACAAATGCAAGGGCTTAGAAATAAGAAGAATTAAGAGGCAAATAACTAGAATATTGGACACCTAAAAGGGGAACCTAATTTTTACCATTGATAAGAGGAATGCGACATGTTTTTATAATCTTTTGAAAATTTTCAATTTTTTTAATATTTATATACTAGTTATATTTCTTTCTTTATAACAAAGACAAAAATTCTTAATCTTGAAAGTATAAAGGTTGTAATTTGTACTAGTAATAGTGAGGGTGATGGAGAGGAAAAAGAGACAAAAGATAGGGATAAGGAGAAAGGAGACGGAGAAAGAATATGGGAAAAGGATATGGAGAAAGGAGGTTCTGTGAATAGCTATGTGCATGCAGTTAATGAATGCCTTCTTTTCTGTTTCAGAATCGATGGATGTCCTGTAATTGACTCTAAGTGTGCTGTATCGGCACGATGATGGAGATGAAAATAATTTTATGGAAGAAAATGATATTGATATAATTGAGAATGATAGGATAAATAGGTATATCCATGAAAAATTTATTTCCATGGATGAGGATGTACTCATGGATGAGAAACATGATTATATTCATGGTGTATCTATTATAGATAAGGTACAAAAACCCTTATGAGAAGGCTCAAATATAAGTCTTTTCTCTTATATTTTATTGTTGGTGAACTTGAAGGCATTGAACGGTATTTCAAACATGTTTTTTAAATAGATCGTAAGGTATGCAATATAATTATTTTATCATAAGTTTTTGTCTATTTTCAATGATTGTAATAAGGATGCAATATCCATTATTTAGTACATTAATTTAATTTTTCTTGTAGATTTTTAGGTGATATTATCCTAAAACTACCTAATACTTTACCTTGCATGCAAAAAGAATTTCGTGCCCTTAAGGAAGAAATAGGAATATAGTATCAAACAATTAATTCATGTCCTAGTGATTATATAATATATTGTGGAAAACATGAAACAAGATATGCCCCAAATGCGGAATTAGTAGATATCAAGCCGATTAAGTGAAAAATAAGGTGCCCTATAAGGTTCTTCATCATATCCCCATAATTCCATGTTTCCAATGACTATTTAGGTTCAATAACATGACACAATTTATAAATTATCATGCATGGAAGAGAATGAAAGATAGTCGTATGTGAAGCTTGTAGATGGTTCTACTTTTAATGACATTGAGGAAAGAGGGACCATTTTTTAAGAAGACCTTTATAATGTTAGGGTTTCATTGGTAGTTGATGGTATCGATCCATTTAGAGAGAACACGTCCATTTACACAATATGACCAATTTTCTTATAGACAATAACCTTCCTCCTTGGTTGCCAATAAAGAGGGAGCATAAAATATTGGCATCGATTATTTTGGTTATCCTTTTCTAGAAATGTTTACAACATACTAATTCATCTTTCTTGTTTGTTAAATATTTTTTTTTTTTACAATGAAATGATTATGTGTTTTTAAATAATTGGGTAAGTCCCAAGTTTGAGATATTGATCTATATTTTGAGCCTCTTATTTATGAACTTTTTGAATTCATGATTTGGCATCACTATGTACACCACCTCCAAACCTCTAAATAAAAAAAGATTTCAATTCCATGAAATAGTATTTCATAGATAATTCATTATTTCCCAAGCTAACATGATTTTATTGTATGTAAGTGCACTTTATATATATATATATATATATATATATATATATATTGTTGGAAATGTTGTTGTCATTGATGTCAAAGACAAGGGGAGACTACTATGGTCAAAGAGAATTGGACCAAACAGACAGAGGAAGAGTCCATATTGTGAATGGAACTAGACAAAGGAAGTCTGGAAACAAAGGATTTCCGAGTTGCAGAAATCAGATGAGTGATCAAATCTTGAAGAACGAGAATTGAAGTTTGAAGGTACATAGGGAGCTCAATCATCTAATTGGTCAAGGAGGTTTTCATTGCCAGGTTAACCAGATTGAAGAAAATATCGATAGTTTCTATATCCCACATTCATAAAGAAAAATGATTTCAAAGGATTTATATTTCAAAGGCATTGTTATTTAGTTTGAATGTGAATGGGAAAGGTACAGAACCTTGTGAAAAGAGTTAAATTTTATTCGTGTGTGGATTAAACCTTGACCGTTGATCATCAGAGATCAATGAATGAGATCGAAGAAACTGTACCAAATCTATATTAAACAATGTGTACTAGAAAAAGGAAGCCTAGTGTCCCAGTGGGTCAATAGTCTGGTATGCTTGACTAGAGTGAAAGTTTGAAAGCGCAGTGCTAAAGTTTTTGGGGGCCCGGTGGCCCAGTATACCGGATCAGAAGACAGGATTGTATGTGCAGTCTTGAAGTCCTAATGGCCCAACTCCTTGGTGGGTAGTGTATACTAGACCAAAGTGTGGGCTCAATGGATAAAACTTGAGAATGGCTCGATGGATCGGTACCCTAGTGGATCAGTGTCCTGGTGGGAAGTGCATACTGGATCGAAGTGAAGTTTATTATCATGGTTTTGAAGTCTCAAGCACCTAGTGGCCAGTGGGATAGTGGTCGATGCCACATCAGTGCCACAGTAACAACCATACTGATTCCACAACAATAACCATGATAGAAACCACATCAGTGCCATGTCATTCAACACATGTGGAAGGGGTCCATGTGGAGGTCAGGTCATCTGCCACATCAACATGGTGTTCTAGTGAAGGAATTATGAACATGTGAAAGATTGAATCTTGACCGTTCATCAGCAAGATAAATGGCTAAGATTGAAGTAATTATATTAGTATAAAATTGCACACCCTTGAAAGCCTTAGGGGTCTAGTGGGATAGTGAGTCCGGTGGTCCCAGAGGCTCAATGGTTAACTAGACTGGAGTGACTATTTCAAAGTGTAGTGTTAAAGTCCTGGGGCCTCAGTGAGCTTGATGGGATGGTGACCTTGTGCTCTCAAAGGCCCGATATACTGGATCAGAGCATAAAAAATTGAAACATAAAAAATTCCTAGGGGCCTAGTAGGCCAGTGACCCGAGGGACCGATAGGATGGTGACCCAGTGGTCTTGGCAGTCATAATACATAATGTAGATAAGTATTCTAGTGGCCTGGTAGTCCAGTGAGTTGGTAGCCCGATGTCCTAGTTAATCGGATTGACTGGTGAACATGACCATTCAACCCCATAGATTGACAGTCGAGATATAATCAAGGAATGATCTGACAATTTTTTAGTGTTACGGTCTGTGCAGTGTGTTTCAAGAGATCCAATGGCCTGGTTAACCCAGTGGAATGTCAAATGATCACATGCTAAACATGGAGGAAATTAAGATTGATTTTGAAGGATTTTTATAGCTCGATTTATTGGAGAGTTAAGCAATCTGGAGCCAACCAGTGTGAGCATGATATTTTTTTAGCATAAAGACAAAATTGGATTTATGGAATTGGTGTATAAATAACAATGCCCTGATTGTTTTGAGGTAAGTGCAGTGTGAGTTGTGGATGTGAAAGCTAAGGCTCAAAGGTTCTTCAGGTGCTAGAGAATGTAAGAGAGAAGAATGTAATCATCTAAGGGTGGTGTTGGGCCCTTCATTTTTGGAAATTATTTAATTTTGGGAAAAGTGTTGCAGTCTAACTAAAAGAGGATGATAAACGAAAGGAGTCAAAAAAGTTGCATGCCACCTGGAGAATTACAGGAAGCGAAAATATACTGTGAGCTAACTAAAAGTGTAAAAGTGGAAGAAGCAGTTGGAAAAGTTCCATGCAATAGTTGGAAAAGAAAAAGAGCATCAGATGCCAGTGAGAAAGATAAAAATATAGTGGAAGAAAGAATCCAAGAAGCGGTAGAGGAAAAAGTATAAATAGGAAGGAAATGCGATGAGGAAGAGGCTAATGAATAAATGTGTGATGGACGAGTGAGCAAGATACAATATTGTGTCTCTATTTTGGGATTGGGTTTGGGCTAGAGAAGTCATGATGACTTATTGTAATGGGTTTGTAGGGGGTTACCATGCTTGCGTAGTAGGGTTTTTTAGTCTGTAATGAGTACTCGGGATTAAGTCTCATTCTGCAAGCTGAGGCAAGAGAGAGATATGTACTGAACAACAGTGTGATTTATATGATGCTAATATAATGGAACGAGTTGGGCCCTAAACTTATTTTCTGGTTGATCTATTATACTATGCATGGAATTATGTGAATGTTCCACAACTATTTCCTTTCTTTCTATTTAATGCTTGATTACTATTGTTGCATGTCTATGAGGTTTAATCTATGAATATAAGGAATGCAAAATAGATCCAATGTCACATTTTTTTTTAACTTACTTCATCACACACGTCTTGTCCATGCTTCAGGTGAGACCTCCTTCCMTTGCTAAAGGTTGAATATGCCAATGTATCTAGACTACAATGGTTCCTTTGTTGGCAACCTCTGAGAACCCTGGTCTCAATTTTGTGCCAACAAATGGTTCCATTGCTGGGAACCGAGCTTTAAAGTAAGTTTTTAGAGGATTCCTCATTGGTTTTACAAATATGATGATGAGAACTGGTGGGAAAGATGGTGGATGCATTCATACAGTAGGAAGCTAAGTTGTGGCACAAAATATTTAGGGTTGTAAAAAACATTGTTTTCTATTCAGATCCTGCTAGTGACCAATACAAGATCTTTTGGATTATGTTTCCTAAAGAGGTTTTTCAGTGGTTAGATCAAATGCATGAAGCTCATGAGTACAAATATCAAGGAAAAAGGAGATATAATTGGACCGTTGAGGGTTTAACATCTCTTCACCGATTGGATCATCAAATATCTTGTGTTGTGGATTTTTGGGTACAAACTATTCTAGAGGGTTATTCTATCGAGTTTGTTGGAGAGAATCATCAAGTTTTTTCTAAAGTTGAAGAAATATTTAGAGAAGGAGATACAATAATATTTATGTGGGAAATCCCTCTATGGATCAAGTTTTTATTAGTATAAGAAGGAATGCTACCTATTCCTTTAGTTGATATGGTAGTGTAAAACCCTGCACTTGGGGGAAGGTGATTTATGAGAGGGTTCATGAGTTAGGTCAAGGAATATTTTCTGGGAGATATGGGGGGGTGTCAAAAGAAAATTGCAAGGGAAGAACAATCTCAAAAGAGGGATACTATTATTGAGAAGAGGTAAAGGAAACTGATGAGAAAAATGATGAAAATGTATGATCAGTGGCAGAAGGTGATTTGATTTGAGAGTAGTAATAGGAAAGAGTTATAAGAGTTGTGGGATTTTTAGATATGAGGAAGTATAGCCAACCAATGGTTGAAGGAGATATTTGGTGAAAGAGGTGAAGGTTCTAGAAGAAGTAGACAAGAGGAAGGAAGCTCAGAATATATGGATGAAAGAGTAAGGATAGACGCCACCACTAAAGAATAATACTCAGTCAGAACCCTTGAGGAAGTTGTAGGAGAATCAAAACCTGCAACATGAAAAGATGTTGGATTGAATCAAGAGATGAACACACCATTGAAAATGAACAAGATCCCCCAGATCAAAGAATTTAATTTTGGAGGAAAATGAACCAGCCTTGAATCACCCATTCCCCTAGTGAAATCTACAAATTTCGTAATTTCTAAACAATCCCTTCTGCAAGTTTTCTTATTCCTAACCCTTCAATTTCAACAAGTTTGAATAGTAGTACTAGTGGAAGTGTGGAAAGTTTTTTAGTTGTATTTCAACCAAGACCTTTGGGGTTCATTTTAGTAGGGTTTCCAAATCCCTCAATGGTGAATCAACATGCAAGATCCCTCACCTGATACCCTGAATTTTGGGGTAAAGGGGATGAGGATGTGGACCAACACTCGTTTCTATGTGAATCCATCTAGAGGTCTTGTAGAAATTTAGATGAAAACAAGTTAGTCGAGTTCCAAACAACATTGATAGGTTGAGCTCTCAAGTGGCACATGAAGGAAATCAGTCCAGGGGCTCAGGGGAAAGCATTTACGCTTACTTAGGTGAAGCAGAGATTTATAACAGAATTCAGGTTACCTCAGTCAGAACAAGAATAACTCTCTGAGTTGTGAGAGATAAATAAGAGAGATGGTGAGTTTGCTTGGGAATAAAAATAGATATTTAAGAATGCAATAGGTAAATTAATAAACCCTATCCATGAGGATCATCAGAGAGAATGGTTCATTTAGGGGATGTTACCTCTAACCAGTGTCCCTTTAATTTAACAAAAGATAGCTACTTTGCATGAAGCAATTAAGTAGGCCATAAAGATTGAGGCTATGGAAGGTTATCTAGGGATATTACGAATCATGAGGCCTCTAGAATATGTTAATATGGCACAATTGCAAATCCAAATCTATATGTTAAAAGAGAAAATTCAAGATTTGACCCTTCCTAAAGTAGTTCAACCACAAGTCTGGTGCACAATATGTTACACATAAGGTCATGTAAAAAATGAATGTCTGAGGTTGAGGGGTATGGGGCCCTCTAATATGGATCCCCCTCCAGTAGGTCCTATGGTATGAGTCACACAAGTTTCTTCTACAACACCATTTCATGGGATTGTTCAATACCATGCCTTTCTGAATAATAAAGGTGGTCAGAGATTCGAGTATTGTGAGATCTACATAATTCATGGGAATTCTCTGAGGAATTTTCCTATTTTAAATAATTATACACCTSCACCAAACACCATGTATTGMAATTTCAGTGGTTYRCCATATCACAATACCAATCAGTGTTGAGCTCTAGATGCACTTGCAGACATATTGGATCAGTYTGCATTCAGATTCAATGAAGGACTTCAAGGACTTGGAAGGGGTCACAAAGKTGGAGAAGGATACCGAGCATGATGAATTGGAGGAASGRGACCAACTCATTGCTATATTTGTGATGAGTAGGGACACTTGGTGAGAGATTGTCCACTGCCAAGAAGACTGGGGTATGCACATTGCAAGAATAACACTCATGCTACTGAAGAACATCCAGATTTGATTGCTAAATGGGAATATTGTGCTAGCTAGAGATGAGCCATCTTGATAAATTCTGAACCCAGGGACATGGCCAAAAGAGGTGAGCCTAATATTAATATCATTATAAGATGGGGAGAAAATATTGGTGCCGGTGTAGAAATTCCACATCATATAAAGATTCAAAAGGATGCACAAGAAAATACCAAGTATGATCTTGTAAGGAATAAATAATTCTTTAAGAGTACAATGAAAATGTTTAAGTTTATTCCTAGTACTCCAACACCTATAGTTGTAGGAACAAGTTCTAATATGATTTATAATCAACAGAGGGTCATTAAAGAACTAATTTCTTAGATGGAATCTTGAGGTAAGGCACATAAGGCTGTTTATTTGTGGCTTCAAATATTTTTAGATATTTTGGATGATGAACAACTTACTGAGAAGTTGCATAACACAATCAATGTGTCCTTGGGAGTTGAAGGAAACCTAGAATAATTTATTTCCACTAAACATCCAAAAAAGAATGCAAGTAGAGTTCAGAGAAAGAAAAGGAGAATTGTAAGAGAGTTTAGGTCGAATGCCAATAATGATGAATATGAGATCAGGGATGTTATGTTAGATTTGGGATCTGAAATCAACATATTTCCAAAGAAGACCTAGGAAGCAATGGGAATCCCAAGCTCATCTATTTCCCTATTCAGTTGTGGATGGTGAATCAATATTACATTTATCCTGTGGGAAGGCTGCAAAACATTGAAGTAGACTTGACAAGTGCCAAAACAATAGTTGATTTTGAGGTGATTGAGATAATGAGGGACAAGGATCCTTATCCATCTTTTTTAGGCATTGATTGGGGATACGAAAACTATGTTGTCATCAATATTAAAAAGGAAAATATGACTTTTGAGTATGACTGCATGAAGGTCACCCAACCGCTAGATTCGTATCAAGGTACAAGGTACACTGATTTGATAGATGACAATATGGAGGAAAATGTCATTGATTAGATGTATGCTCTTACTATAGGGAAAATATACGATTATATCAACCCCACTGTAGATGGATCAGTAAGTTGGAGAAGTTCCCAACCAGTGGATGAAGACTCTGAAGTAACATTCAACGATTAACAACAAGGTCAGTATGAAAAATTTTCAAGACATTGCACAATTGTTACATCATTCAGATGGATTGGAACAAATATTCATGATTATCTGACATATGATGGTTACTCAGATCTGCAAAATTTTGTTATTGACATAGAGGATAAGGTTGTGATAGAGTAGAGAGTCTCAACACTTGAATTATCTTTAAAGCCTTCCCTACCAAGTGGCAGGATACTCACAAAGGAAATATTTCTTCTTGGGATGAAGTCAAGCTTGCTATGAAACACTAGCTTCTTCTGCTAACGCAAATTGACCAGTTGGGAAAATATTGGAAGAAGAAAAGTCAGGTGTTATCTATTGAACATTTAACATTGTCTAAAAGTATGGAAAATTAGGTGAAAATAACATATTGAACATTGTCTAAAAGTATGGAAAGTTGCACAACTTCCCTCTTACTTATGGACACATCAATTCTTCCATTCACTGGGAACAATCCCAAAATCCTGGTATGTGCACGAGGAAACTAGGGGAAAAACTACATGCTGGAAGGTACTACAGAATCAGTTCTTTGCTGACTTCTCTTTTTATGGTAAGACTTCATAAATCACAGTTCTATTGCAACAAATCAAGAAAATGATGTTTAATAGTAAATTTTAGCCTAAACATCCACTTAAAGTATGCTATGAGAATGAACATTTTCTTGAGTATAGCTTTTACCCATCTCTTGTAAGAATACCCATGGCTTGTAGCAAGGTTGACAASGATCYTGAAGGCCCTAAGGATTTGGAGGAGCTAAAACATTTTAACTTTTTATGAATCCACATGAAAAAGAGAAGTTAAGGATACCTTATTAGGTGATACCAACAAATCATATACTCATCCTCTGAAGTTGTGGAAAGTGAATATCGAAAGTGAGGAGCATCCTAAGATGGCATCTATAGGGGACTATTGGGATGAATAAACCATGACAAAGATACAAGCTCTATTACAAGAGTATGAAGATATGTTTCCTAAAACCATTTCAGAGCTCAAAGGGATTAAGGGATACTTAGGAGAGAAGAAGATAGAATTGAAGCCATATGTTAAGCCATTCAAACACAGACCATACCACTTGAACCCTTGAGTTAAGGAAAAGGTTAAAAAAGAGATCAATTGAATGATAGCAGTGGGTTAATTTCCCCCTGGATGAGGCTGAGTGGATGATTCCTATTGTCATACAGAGTAAGAAGGGTACTAATGATATAAGAGTCTGTGTAGATTATGTAGGAGAAATTTCTATTTTCAGCACACTAGTTCAGTGGGAGTTAACTTACTAGTTCTATTTTAGACTTTCTATTTTAGATCATCACTATTATGCTATTATGCATGCATGCATTATGCTATTATGGAATGTTATGTCCTATATATGAGTGTATTCCACTAATTTATTGTTCATATTTTTCATCATCTATGTATCAATCATCAGCTCATTGGAGTAGTGTGAATATATTTTCTCATTCTTCCATATTGAATCTCTCTTCCTTTCTTGATAAGTTTTTTTTTAAACTTTATTTATATAGATATCCTATGCAGATTTTGATGAAACATTGACATGGTATCAGAGCTACGATGCTTGGAGCAAACCAGACAAGCCAAAGAATAAGGAAAATCTGAGTTTCGGCAAGAAAAATCCATGGTCGTACCTTTCGACACTAATTTCTCCAAACGTATTAACTTTTTGAGGAAACAAACTCACGTTAACAGTAAACCGGCCCATTCTGCAAGTGGGTTTTCAACCGTTTGGATAAATTCCTCACCATTTTCTCAGAAAGTAAGATGGAAGATTGCCTACTGAAACTGATACGAATCCGTGGTTGTACCTTTTTGTAGTGATTTCTACCAAAATACTAACTTTTTGAGGAAATGGTTCATGTGAGAAGTAAATCAACCCATTCCGCAAGTGGGTTTTTAGTTGTTTTGTGATATTCCTCACCATTTGATTAGAAAGTAAGTCAGAATATCGTCTCTTGAAATTGATACGAATTTTCACTTAAAGTGTCATTTCTGCAGTGAGTTCTTAGTTTTTCACTTGCAAATTGAGAGAAAAATTTTAGGGGTTCTCATATATAGTGGGAAAGATGGATACAAAACCTATTCTACATTCAAACTTGGTGGTAATCCTCACACCATACAATTATTTTGATTGGAATCTCAAGGAAGAATTCCAACTTAGAAGGGAATCTAAAGAGTTTGATTGGCTTAGTGCAAGAGAATGTAAGTTGCTTTGTGCAATCTGGTTGTGTAAAGTAAGGCTTTGTGTTATTAAGGAGTTGGCTCTATGCCTTGACCTGATTTTGGGAAGGAGGATCTGGTGTGCAGTGCGCAGATCTCCTGTCCTTTGAAGAGTTGGGCTCTGTGGCTTTGTGCATAGGAGCAGATGAATGTAAGAAGATTGTAGACTAATAAAGAAGAAGAAGAAGTTGGTGGGTGTAGCTCCACACTGGGGTGAACCACATATATCCTGTGTCAGATGTGCTTTGTGCGATGTGATTGATGTTGCTGATTTGTTTATGCTCTTAGTGTTGTTGTTCTAAATGTATGATGAATGCATCTGATGTTGTTGCTTGGTGCTTAATGGTATTTGAATGTTAGATCTGAGCTAATGCTATGTGCTAAGTGATGGAAATTACTTGATCTTTATTATTACTGAGTTGATCTGTAATAAGGGTTTAATCTACGATGTGAATGAGATTCAAGAACTAATGTATATTATTGTCTAAGTTCTCTTCTAAGTGCTGTAATCGCATATCTTTGTCTTAGCTTGGTTGTAGACACCTGAGTCCTGCAACCCCCCCTCCCTCTACCTCGGGTGAGACTTCATCTGCTTCGCATGTGTTGCCGAAAGGGCCAGTAGTTAAGGTTTTGTTGGTGTGTTGTTGAAGCGTTGAACCCTGGGTCTGCCCCTATGCCAACAAATGGTTCCATTGTTGGGACCTGAAACTGTGATTGTCGGGAACTGAAGGAAAGAGAAAGCTATGTGCGTAGATATGTTGTTGTACTTCACAACATTCTACTTGACTTGCGAAGCTCTATGCTAAGAAAGAAACCCGATCTGAAGAAAAGAGGTAAGATCTTAAAACTTTGTGCTCTGGTAAAGGTAAGATAAGTGGGACTTTTTGCTTCAAAAATATGAATCTAGGTATGGGTGATGGATTTTTTCCTAACCTGAAAGCTAGGGAACAGTTAGAAGAAAGAGTTGATCTGAACAAATTTGATAGAAATAGAGAAAAAAATGTTATTCCTATGCATAGAAAGAATTTGTGGACTAGTAAGTGGATGCAAGAACCTAGAAAGAATTTTTGCAGATTGCAGGTCCAACACTTTGATCCCAGTGCGCAGTACAGGAGAGGCTGGAACTCGTTTAAAATAAAGAGAGGATTGACACTATGTTATAATTGTATAAGACTGAGACATCTTTCTAAAGAATGCCCTAGTACAGGTCCTATTTGTTTTTGTTGTAAATCTATTGGTCAAGGATGAGGATTGCCCAAGGATGACTGCTAAAGTTGAAAATATGAACATGAGACAAGAAAACTATAAAGAAGGTCAAGAAACTAAGGATATGTTAAAGAATCATAAAGAGAAAGAGTCAGAGACTATGTTAATACAGTTAAAAGAAGTAATGGATAATCACAGAGACATCAATTTACCAGAGATCTTGAAAGAAAAACAACATATAGTTACAACAATAGAAGACTTCGACACAGACTGTGTATTGGATGAAGAAACACATGTGAACATTATGCCAGAAAAAACTTGGGAAATTTTGGGAAAGCCTGCTATGGTACCTTCATTAGGAAGGATAGGCTTGTTTAAAGGAAAGATGATAACCCTATGTGGAAGAATTACTAATATACCTATGATTGCTCATGAAACATCGACTGAAGAAGAATTTGAAGTCATTAAATTTGTTGAGAGTAGCACCCCCTTTCCACTTTTGTTAGGAAATACTTGGATTGAGAAGGATCAGAGTAGAAGGAAAGCAGAGGAGGAAGCTACAGAGAAGAAAAAGAAAGAACTAAGGGACCTCAAAACTAGAAAAATAGAGCAACTAATAGAAGAACAAGAGGATCAGTCGAAGCAACAGAGGGCAAGAGAATTAGCTATTGAGGTTGAATGAACGAAAAAGGGTTTGAAGGACCTATCCATGCAAGAAAGAAGAATACCTACCCTAGAGTTAATAAGAGAAGAGGTATTACCTTTGCACCCTTTGAAAGAACATCAGCAGTGCGAAGCTACTATGCTAAGAAAAGACAAGAATAATAATGGAAAGAGGAATCCAGAGACTTAGATCACAGGAAAGAAGGCAAGGAAGCTCAGTAAGAAGAAAGATAAGTTAGGAAAGCTACAAGAGGTTCTAGAGAAGACTTCGAAGGAGGTAGATCTGCAGAACTTGAACTTCATCGGAATAACAGAACCATGCAGAATCGGACTTTGCCACGATGAAGCTATATGACCATTGGAGGCTCCCCGACCGTTAGAATAACGCCCCAAAACGGCTAGAAAACATAGTTATGAGCGAATGGACCATTGAGACCACACCATAATGAACTGATTTGTATTAATTGAGGAATTCCTGCCCATTGGAGGAATCTACTATGATGCTTCCTTATGTAACCCGTCGGACATTGCACTGGGACCACTTTTTGCCACCCATGATTATCCAAGCTAACAGAGAATTGAGTGTATATCATGTTATGATTTCTAGACCTCGCCATCCATCGATTACCTCACTTGTATGTTCGCCTCCTCGAACTATTTGGTTACAAGTGTGAATTTCAACCGAAGCTAGCATGGTAGAGAAGTTTGTGGAGGATAGTCTCTTGGAACTCATCGCTGAGAGAGTTATGTCTGTGGGAATACAGGCATCGTCAACTGGAGGATTGAAGCATCCCCCTCGACTGGATGTTGTTCTATCTGAATCACTACTGAGAAGCAAAGAAAATACTGCGATGATCTGGCTAATGCGAAGCAGATCTCGTCGGTCTTCTTGGAGTACATACCGCCTTTCACTGGCATGGTGAACCGTGACAATATCCCACGTGACTTTGAGTATACATTGATCACTGTGTACATCCCTAAGGGGATATGTGTAGTTGGACCCCAGTTAGGACGTATCCCAACTCTAAAGAACAACGACTTCAACCTTGGACACTGAAAGAACTACGCGATGCTCGTGCCACATAGATATTTGATGAAGACAACTAGGAAGAATCCACACATAGTCTCCCAGCCATGGATTAAGGAGCTCGCGCAGTCGCCAATCCTGAATGTAATGAATATGCCTCACTTTGGCTGACATCAGGAGGTTAACGCTTGCATTAAAATCCTCCTGTCATGTTACCATGGAGGGTATCTAAAGATCGGCAGGCACGTCACTATGGATCTAGCGTTGATCCACCTGATCACAGGACTGATCATGTAGGGACCGGGCCCTCAACAATTCTACCCAGGGAAGACTTCAGATCGCTCCCTGGAACAACACATAAAGGAGGATTATGGCGATGTAGAACAGGGAAAGGGAGGCTACAAGGTAGCCTCCATCCAAGATGGCGTAGTGCACCTATATTGTCAACTTATAGATGGAAATATCATTAGAAAGAATCATCTGACATAGGTCACTGGATTTGTAGTAGACCTCGCAGGGAAGTGCGTAGAAGGAATGCAAATGAACTGGGTGAGTTACCTTGTCAACGATATTGAGAAGGACTGCCGCGAAGTGTAGGACCAGGGCTATGAGTTCCATTTTAGCTAGCTACTAGTATTGATTGCATTTGTCTCTTGGAAAATGCTGGAAAGAGAAGCCTTCCCAGAGGTTGGCCATCGGAGCCGTTGGCCGCAAGGTTCTCCAACTTGTGGTACACAAATGATATGGCAAAGCAGTGGCAATCGAACACGGTGTTCCATGCCTACTACCAGCAACTGAAGCATGCTATTGAGGCATTTCCATGAATGAAACTGAATACATTTCACTAGTACATACCGTTCATGAAGTTCCATGCAAATCAACACTTTATCTACATCACTGCTCGTAGGGATGAGAGTAAGGAGGAGCTACAGTCCTATTATAAGTTGATCAACGAAGACATGGAGGAGATCACCAAAGAATGGCCAGCAGAGTTCCTTGTACCAATGGAATATGCATAACTCTCTGACCCTGACATCATCAGAAGCCCCTTGGTCACTTGGGTTGAACATGATGGACATACTAGTGCGAAGAAAAAAAAAAAAAATGAGGAAGTCCAAGAGATAAAGACTCACAACACTTCGGAGGAAAGTGTGCCTGAATCACTTGCAAGAGGAGGAGGAGACGAAGTAAATGGAGAAGAAGGAGGGGAAGAAGGAGACAAGCAAGATAAATGTGAAGTTACACCACTGAAGGATCCTCTTACTGAGGCCAAAACATTAAAGAAAAGGAAGATTTCTCCGCAAAAACCATCAGCAAGAAAGAAAACCCGTGCCAATAAACCCAGTCAAAGAATGTGCTCACAATGGTCGATGTCGATCTCATCATGACAGAAGTAGAGGATGCTTCAGATCATATCTTTCAAAGACATGAAGTGAAGAAAGAGATATTATATGAAAGAATTGATAAGGAGATGAAGGAAATACAACAAACCATCCATTTGAGCCGCACAATACCTACTACGTTGCCTTCGTCGGAAAGTGCAGAATTGGAGGATGAGCCCACCCAATTACAAAGAATAGTAGATGCAATAGAGGCTCGACTTCAGCGAGCCCACGAAGAGAAGGAGAAGGCTATAGAATCCTTGAAACAAGAAAAGGAGGAGGTCTTAGAGCAACTTCAATCTGCATAGAAGGAGAAAGATGAAATTCGGGTGATGTTCGATAAGGACAAAGCAATGATGCAGAAAGAAAAAGACCAGTTGCTCATAAAGCAAACTATGGTCAAAGAGGCAGTGAATAAAGAACTTCACTTTGTTTTGGGCTTGGCATAGGAGGAAGAAGAGTCAGTCGAGATTCAAGTGGGGAAGCTCATTTAGGCCATTCAACAGCTTCAAGCAAGAGTAATGGAGTTAGAGATCCAAGCAGTATTGAGCACTCCGCAAGAAGTCTGTGATCAAAGGGAAGAAATCACCAAGAATGCAGTAGAAAGAATTAGGGCACTCACCTCAGAGTGTAAGGAACTGAGTGATCGAAGTGTGAAAACCTATGAGCGCCTTGCAGAAGATATGAAGCCGAGGAAACTGCAAGCACAACTCCAGGAGGCATAGAAGCAAGCATCCACCATGAAAACACACATGAAGCTACTCACTGCGGTCGAGAAAATGAAAATATCAAAGGAACAATGCGCAGTCCAGTAGGATATTGTTGCCATTCAGAGAAGAGTCATGGAAGTGAACAAAGACTACAGTTGGTCCAGGATGAAGCCTGCACGATTTTTGAAGAGATTGAAGGATAAGGCTCATAGCTGGAACAAGTAATTACGACAGTGGAACAATACCTGGAAGGGCCTATTACATAGAAATTGATTCAGAAGTTCACCAAGAAGGAGACTCTAGCGAAGAAGAAAGGCGAGGAAGCTCAAGCTAAGCTCGAGACCTTTGAAGCAGCGCTGCCCAGATCTGAGTGACTCGCAATGAGTCAAAGGTGAGTGTTGGGGGCCTATTGGCCCTTGACCAAACTTTGAGATAACATTAGTCGTGTTTGACCATTTTTGGGAGTTCGATAGGATGGTGGAAGATGGAGCGCCCAGGCGGAGCTGAGATCATAGGATCTCACGTATTTTGTGGACTTGTGGACCCAACAAAGGTTTTACTAGGGCTTATGTAATGGGTTAAGGGATGTTGGCCCATGGGTTTACCCATGATTAGGCCTTTTTGTAAATGTATAAATAATTAGCTAGGCGATGTAAGAAGTAATACTAAGTGTTGTCTATATGAAAATAGTATGATTGGCTTAGTGAAAGAGAATGTAAGTTATTGTGTGCAATCTGGTTGTGTAAAGTAAGGCTTTGTGCTATTAAGGAATCGACTATGTGCCTTGACCTTATTTTGGGAAGGAGGATCTGGTGTGTAGTGCACAGATCTCTTGTCCTCTGTGGAGTTGGGCTCTGTGGGCTTTGTGCATAGGATAAGATGAATGTAAGAATATTGCAGACTAATAAAGAAGAAGAAGAAATTGGTGGACATAGCCCCACACTAGGGTGAACCACATATATCTTGTGTCGAATGTGCTTTGTGTGATGTGATTGATGTTGTTTATTTGTTTATATGCTTAGTGTTGTTGTTCTAAATGTATGATGAATGCATATGATGTTGTTTCTTGGTGCTTAATGATATTTGAATGTTATATCTGAGCTAATGTTATGTGCTAAGTGATGAAAAGTACTTGATCTTTATTAGTACTATGTTGATCTGTAATAAGGGTTTAATTTGCGATGTGAATGAGATTCAACAACTAATGTATATTGTTGTATAAGTGCTCTTCTAAGTGTTGTAATCACGTATTTGTGTCCCATCTTGGCTGTAGACATTTGAGTCCTACAACCCCCCCTGCCTCTACCTTGGGTGAGACTTCATCTTCTTCGTAGGTGTTACCGAAAGGGCCGGTAGTTAGGGTTTTGTTGGTGCATTGTTGAAGCGTTGAACCCTGGGTCTGCCCCTGTGCCAACACATATTGATCATCATCTATGTATCAATCATCAACTCATTGGAGTAGTGTGAATATATTTTCTCATTCTTCCATATTGAATCTTTGATAAGATTTTTTTTTACTTGCTTTAGCTAGATCTCCTGTGCAGGTTTCAATGAAACATTGAGAGATTATAGAAGTATGAACTCAACTGTGTACACAACCATTTTACTACTCCGTTTAGTGATGAAGTTCTTGATCAAGTGGTGGGAAATGAATCTTATTCTTTTACAAATGGATTCTCAGGTTATCATTAGGTTAGAATTGCAGAAGAGGATAAGAGAAAGACTACTTTCACTACAAAGTGGAGTTGATTTGCCTATAATGTTACACCTTTTTGGCTAAAGAATGCCCCAACTATCTTTTGTAGGATCGTCATTGCCACATTCCTTAAATTTATTCATAAATTTATTGAGGTATACATGGATGATTGGAAAATTTATATTTTGATAAAGTAACACATCAGGATATTATAGTTATTGTTTGACCATTGCAGGAAGTTAAAAA
>JASDQU010103756.1:0-140688 GCA_032191745.1 Picea mariana
CGGGTGGCTTCGCCAAGGACGAGATCTCCGTGTTAGCCAGCAGTGTCGATTGTCATATGGCATCCAACCCTTCAAGGATGAGGTATTATGTGATGTTGCCCCACTGGATGTCTGTGATGTTCTCTTGGGCCAACCATATATGTGGAAACGCCATGCTATCTATGAGTCTAAACCCCGTAGTGTCATTATTACTCTTGGGGGTCATCTCTATAGGATACCAGAGGTAGTTCCAACTACTGCCCCACCTAAACAGTGCTGCAAGGTAGTATCTCATACTACAAAATTCATCTTCTCCACAATCCATTCAAAGGGTGAACAGAAGGATACTGCACCCACCACAGCTTTGGCCCAAGCACCTTCTATCCAACAGAAGCAGGTCAACAAGGTTGTAGCAAAGCACGAAGATTCCTTCTGCACACAGTCATCTAAAATAGTCAGACTAGTTGAAAAGGTCCAAACCTTCCAGCCACAGGTTTGTGACAGATTTCCACAAACTAAGCAGCGTGACTTCTCTAGCAAGACAAGCAGCTCACCAAGATGCAAATTCAACAAATGCTTTTCCCTCTCCCCCGGGAACTAAACGCAATGGATACCATTGCTTCCTAAGGAGGGAGGATTGATCCAGGTGGATATCGGTGGCCACCCACCTTTTCCAAATGGCTCAAAACAGTTTTCTGACCATTTTGGCAATTTACTACTTTTAGCAGGTTTTAACTTCCGGGGCCATTTTGAGGGTCCAAATGAAGGTTTTTTGAGATAGAGGTTCTCAATGATAGACAAAGGCATGATTGAGCCCCCAAAATGAATCTCCTCAATGATACCTTTTCAACGATCTATCACACGCCTAAAACGGAGATCGTATGCAAAAGTTACGACCCCGGGAAGTTGATGTACTCACTTACCCAAACGGGGCCCACATGAATTTTGGCGCTTCATCTCCTAGGGTTAGGTTTTTGGATGTCTAGGACTTTTGTCATTCCTGTTTATTGTAAAAAGGCCTTCAGAGCCTCATTGTAATCATCTTCTTGCGAATGCAAGTAGCCGTCACATCTCTTCTCAGAGATAAGCTGCCACCATTCTAGCGAGTCTTTCACTCTGTATTTTTACAGTCTCTATACATTTCTTTCATTAATAGAAATTGTGTATTAATGTATATCTGTGTTTATGGTTGCATCTCCGATACATTTATGTTATATTATTGAATATCTACGATATCTCTGTGCATTTTTTTATTATATCTTCGATCTCATTTCGTGCCGAAAATAATCCGGATCACCTCCTCTCCAAGAGATCTATCCTTCCTTAAATAGAAAATAGCATCCAAATAAACTTAGGAGGTTGAATCTCATCTCCTCCATTGGATTCTAAGCCTTGGAGATAGGTGGCAACAATCAAAGAGACAAAAATCCAACAAACTGTTAATTTTCAAGAATTTGTTGGAAGTCATTAATAAATTGTTTCCACATCAATGCATGAGGCCTTTGATGGAGCTAAATCCTAGGTGTAGGTGTCCCTTGAAATCTAACTTATCCTTGAGAATCCATTTGAATCCTCCTTGACAGGTGGCAACCTCCCAATGAGGCGAATATCAAAACCATGACCGCTACAGAAAATTCGATAGCATCGTTGTAAAACAATTGGTAACGTTGCTTCTATGTATAATATATCTCAAACCATAACACATTTTGAAAAACTAAGAGAGGTTTTTGTTATTTGGTATGTGATGAACAAAAACCTCCTCCAGTTTTCAAAAATACCTTATCAATTGTTCATAATCCAAGTTTTAAGTTAGTCACTCAAAACTGGAAGAAGCGTCCAAAAATAACTTTGCACAATTTTGTCTCTACCAAAATGTCGGTAGTGCTCGCCTATGTGTCTGTGTGAAATTGGTAGTGCCATCATAATTCACAGCTACATCACTTCAACGTTGACAGATTTGGTAGCATCCGACATGAAAACGGATTTGGTAACAACCTATGGAATTCATAGTGCCATCATTACACTGCTTAACAGATTTGGCAACATTTTAGGTAGTAAAATTGCAGACCATGCTATATAGACAATTCCGCAGCACCATGGTGCTACAAAATATATATTCTTTTCCATATGATGAGACTAATAAAGAACTTTGAGCTGGTAGATTAAAGCCTATGTTTAACCTATTAGAGGTTATTTAGTTGCTTATGGAGAGGTAGGCCTCTTCTGGCTGCAAATTCTTGTGCTAACATAGGCTCCATGAGGGATAGAGTCCTCCCTGTGAGGCTCTAAGAACTCTTGTAGTTTAAGTGCCTTATCCTAGGGCTGCTCACAACCTTTAACCTCTGCAAGTTGCTTTGATCTGTAACCGTCAACTGAAATTAAATATAAATTAAAACTGAAAATGACAAAAATGATGAAAATGATGCTTGTCCAACAAGCTTATTGCACACACCACCATAATTATTCGGAAAATAAAGCATTGAAGTTACATGAAACAACCAATGAAGCTATTTCATCATTTTTTCAACTGTTTGAAGCTTTGAAATGTGTTTCCTTAAGCACCAGAGATAATTCCTACTTGAAGGCACGTCAAAGAAATATTTGGCAGTACACTTTCCATTGAAGATATCAGTGAGCCTAGGATCACTTGTTGCTTGCAGACAGGATGCAAATGGATCCTGAAAAACATCATCAATACTTTCCCCTATGACATTGCTTTGTGTAAAAAGGAAAAGTATTGCATTAGGTACTTCCTCCACTGTGTTTGCTTGTTGCATTGCTTGTTGATCTTCTGATTCATCCTCGATGCATATGACCTTGGTCCACTCCTGGTCATGAGGTGTATTAGAAAAAAGGCTTAGTGATGCTTGTCTTTCTTTAATTTCAACCTCTATCATCTGCTCACATGGCATTTGATCTTGGCTACTTGATGAAACTGAGCTTGTGTCTTCAAGAGGAATAGGGGGTTGATAGGGCAGTTCATCACAATTAGAAGTGCTTGGGAAACTACATTCTTCTGTCTTATCTTTTGATTGTGATGAATATTCATCATAGCTTGGTTTATGGTCCCAATTTCTCAGTTTTTCACCTTCTAAACTTAGATTATCATCTTTTTCTTCTTTTTCAGCAACAAAAATATGACATGAGGGTTGAAACAGGTTATTGTTGCTTTGATGGGAAGGGTACTTCTCTGATATAAGGTCTTCAACGGATTGTTCATGGAAATCATCTTCATAATCATCATACAAAGATGAATCAATGACCATTTGACTATTAATGGCTGAGGGGATTAGTACAATAGCTGGGACAACTGGTTGTTCAGGGAATCATCCTCATATTCATCAAAACTTGACAAATCATGGCACACCGGTTCATTAACAATAGGAGGGATTACAACAACAACTGGTAAGCTATGAATTCGGTCATGACAAGCTGTAACACTATCCTCATGATGAAATAACTCTGAACCTAAGATGACCTCTTGACTTAAAGAATTGAGAAAAGGAGGAGAAAAGGAAATGATGGATTGTCCATATTGATCTTGCTCTTGGGGATCTATATTTTGACATGAATGATGCATTTTTTCTTGAAATTTAGGAAAATCATTATGAAACTCATCATCTAAGTCATGCTCTCTACAATCATCCCCTTCATCATCACTGCTAGAGGAATCACTTGTTGAATCTTGAATATATGATGCATACCCCTCACAACAATTCTCAAAAATTATTTCAGCTGGATAAATTACCTTGCAATGAGAATTAAAAACATCATGAAAGTCTTTCAAAGAGGAAATACTAGAACCAGGGAGTGTTCTATACCATTGGCTTGCATAGCCTTCCAATGAATACATGAACATTTTCATCAATATATCTTCATGATGGATGTCAAGCTGCTGCATCAAAGCATGAAATTCATGAACATGCTCAAAAGGGTTGTCATCCTCACCTTCATAAAATCTGGGCAGCAGATCTTGTCATTCATCAATTTGAGGCAGAGGATGTGAATAACCATCTATGGCTGAGAAATTGAGTGGGGCAAACCTCCTAGAAGATATCCTTCATAGACATTTAATTTGTCTCATCCCCAGTGAAGTCACCAACAGATTCTGAATAATGGAGTCACCATGGTGAATGTGCAGTCTTGAAGGTGTCCAACTTCAATCACCATCTAAAGCTGAAGTTGTGCAATGTCATTCTTCCCAGGGAGCTTTTCAATCTGCTCAAATCCATCCCCGGCAATGGTGCCAAAAATGTTAGCACTGAAAGTCACACTTTGACTGCTAAAGTGTAAGCTCAGCACCCATCAGAATGTAAAAGATAATTTTGGTTTTAAATAGGTGGATCGGCAAGATGGAGAAATAAAGGGAGAGGGCTACAAACCGCAGATCAGTAAGCTACACCAATGGGCAATGGAGTCACAAACATTCTACTCATCGAAGGCACTAAAGCTACTCAACAGAAAACAAGATTATATGTTGATAGGTGGAAGAATGAAGAAGGAAAACATAAGATAGAATATTCACTAAACATAGATCCTCTCAATTTAATGAATCAACAAATACTTGAATATAAACAATCACTGATGGGCAAAATACAGTAGATCCTCTACTACTTAGGGATCCATAAATCATTGGCAGCCTTTGATCCTCAAATCTACAATATATTCAAATAAGAAGAAATATAAACATAAGAGTTACAATCTAAAATCACAGCTCTCATGAGTCTCAAATAGCAGTAATGCTTACAATCATAAAATGCCCAGAGGCTTACAAATGAACACACACAGGAAAATTGTCTGCTCCTACTCTCTCTAGCCTCTCTTGGCTCCTTAATCCTCCTCTCCAAGAGATCTCTCCTTCCTTAAATATAAAATAGCATCCAAATAACCTTAGGAGGTCAAATCTCATCTCCTCCATTGGATTCTAAGCCTTGGAGATAGGTGGCAACAATCAAAGAGACAAAAATCCAACAAACTGCTAATTTTCAGGAATTTGTTGAAAATCATTAATAAATTGTTTCCACCTCATTGCATGAGGCCTTTGAGGGAGATAAATCCTAGGTACAGGTGTCCCTCAACATCTAATTGATCCTTTAGAATCCATTCGAATCCTCCTTGACAGGTGGCAACCTCCCAACGAGGCAAATATCAAAACGGTGACCGTTACAGGAAATTCGGTAGCGTCGTTGTAAAACAGTTGGTAGTGCCACTTCTATGTCTAATATCTCTCAAATAATAATAAATTTTGAAAAACTGAGAGAGGTTTCTGTTATTTGTTATGTGATGAACAAAAACCTCCTCTGGTTCTCAAAAATACCTTCTCAATTGTTCATAATCCAGGTTTTAAGTTAGTCACTCAAAACTGGTAGAAGCGTCCAAAAATAACTCTGCACAATTTGGTCTCTACCAAAATTTCGGTAGCGCCCCCCTGTGTGTCTGCATGCAATTGGTAGCACCATCATAATTCGTAGCTACATCACTTCAACATTGACAAATTTGGTAGCGTTCGACGTGAAAACGGATTTGGTAACAACCTATGGAATTCATAGTGTCATCATTACACTGCTTAACAGATTTAGTAACATTTTAGGTAGTAAAATCGCAGACCATGCTATATAGACAATTCCGCAGCGCCATGGTGCTACATAGTATCTATGCTTTTCCATATGATGAAACTAATCAAGAACTTTGATCTGATATATGAAAGCCTATGTTTAACCTATTAGAGGTTATTTAGTTTCTTATGGAGAGGCAAGCCTCTTCTGGCTACAAATTCTTGTGCTAACAGTTGTCAAGCAGCTTGACAAGAAAGCAGAGGGCCGAGTATGCTAAGATATTAAAGGAGTATGCTGATGTGTTTTCCTGGACCTATGAAGACCTCAAAACATATGACACCAGCGTTATTGAGCACAAGATTCCATTGAAAGAGGAGGCCAAGCCATTTAGGCAGAAATTAAGACAAATAAATCCCATGATGTTGCCTATCATGGAGAGAGAGGTAAAGAAACTGCTAGATGCCCAGATCATTGTCCCTTTGAGATATTCAGAATGGGTGGCCAATCTAGTTCCAGTGAGGAAAAAGAATGGAGAAATCAGAGTTTGCGTCGATTTCAGGAACGTGAACAGGAACTCAAAGAAGGACAACTATCCCCTACCAAAGATGGAACACATATTGCAGAGGTTAACAGGTGCATCCAGGATTTCCATGATTGACGGTTTTTCTGGCTACAATCAAATCTTCGTCCTACCTGAAGACAGAGAAAAGAAAACCTTCACCACTCCTTGGGGTACATTCATGTATGCCAAAATTCCCTTTGGATTGATGAATGCATGAGCGACCTTTCAGTGAACCATGGACATCGCCTTCATTGGATAAAAAGATAAGTTTGTAGTCGTCTACCTGGATGACATCATAGTCTTCTCCAGATCTGATAAAGAACACTGTTGCCATTTGAGAAAGGTTTTCTTAAAATGCAAAAGGTTTGGTCTCTCCTTAAATCCCAAGAAATCATTGTTTTACATGAAGGAAGGGAAGTTACTAGGGCACATAGTATCCGCTGAGGGAGTCAAGATTGATCCCAACAAGGTAGGAGCTATTCAAACTTTGTCACTTCCCAGATCTAGGAAGGAAGTTCAGTGTTTCATGGGAAAAATTAATTTCCTGAGAAGGTTTGTTTCAAACTTTGTTGAATTGGTGAAGCATATCACAACCATGCTCAGGAAGGGGAATGAAGTAAAATGGATTGTTGAGCCTAGGGAATCATTCGACCAAATTAAAAAGGAATTAATTAAAGCACATGTACTAATCAGTCTCGATTATTCTACGGGTTTTCTGATTTTTTCCTTTGCTTCTTTTGATACAGTGGCAGCTGTTTTATTACAGAAGGGTATTGAAGGGTTGGAACATCCTATTTCCTTTTTCAGCAGGGCGTTAAGAGATGCAGAAATCAAATATGACATCATGGAGAAGCAAGTATATGCCTTGGTGAAATCTCTTAAAGCTTTCAGAGTCTATATTCTGCATTCAAATATTATTTCTTATGTTCATTCAGCTTCCGTGAAGGACATTCTTATTCAGCCTGACACAGACAGGAGAAGGAGCAAATGGATTGCCAAAATCCTTGAATTCGACCTGGAAATAAAACCCACCAAACTAGTTAAAGGTCAAGGTTTAGCCAAGTTGTTGGCTGAATCTAATTGTAAAGCTTTGGGGGTTAATTTTATCAACACTTACTCAGAAAATCAGCGGGCTAAGCTCCCTGATAACAGTCCTCAAGATAGCCCTCCACTAGCAGGGTGCCCCTGGTACAAAGACATTGTATATTTTCTGCAAGAGCTGCGACCTCCAGATGGAATGGGGAAGAGCAAAGCAAGAGCTTTAAAGCTCAAAGCAATTAGGTATTGCCTTTTTGACCAGGTCTTGTATTGGAAAGACCCTCTAGAAGTTCTTCTAAGATGTTTAGACCCACAAGAGGCCCAAGAAATTATGTTTGAATTCTATGACAGCCTATGTGGAGGACATCACTTTTGGAGGACCATGGCCTATAAGATTCTCAGGGATGGGTATTATTGGCCTACTTTATTTACTGATGTCTGTGTGAAAATTAGAGCTTGTATTAAATGTCAGAAATTCTCTGGAAAGAAGTAGCTCAAGTCCCATCCATTGAATCATGTAATATCCTCAGGACCCTTTCAGTAATGGGGCCTAGATTTTATTTGAGAAATTCATCCTGCTTCAAGTGGTCAGCACAGGTGGATATTAACTGCCACAGATTATTTCACCAAATGGATTGAAGCTATCCCCACAAGGAGTGCTTCTCATAAAGTGATCATTGGTTTCCTGGAGGATATTATTGTAAGGTTTGGTTGTCTGAACAGAATCATCACTGATAATGTCGCATCCTTCAAGTCTGAGCCATTGATCAAATTCTGTGAGCAGTTTGGGATTTCATTAATCCACTCCACCCCCTATTATCCCCAAGGCAATGGACTAGTAGAGTCTTCTAACAAAAGCCTCATTAAAATTATTAAAAGACTGTTGGAGGACAATAAGAAGGCCTAGGATTCAAAGATGAAATTTTCTCTGTGGGCTAATCGAGTGACAACTAAGAGGTCCCTAGGCATCTCCCCTTTCCAACTTGTATATGGGATAAAAGAAGTTTTTCCTTCTCAGCTGGCTCTACCTGTAGCGAAATTCTTTCAAGATTATCAAGGAGAGCCTGAAGATATGATCAGAAGAATTCATCAACTGGTAGAATCCCAACAGACTAGAGAGCAGGTGATGTACAAAGCTCGTGACCGTCAGCAAAGGATCAAGCAAGCCTTTGACAGAAATTAGAGGAAAGAATATTTCCAACTGGGAGATATGGTACTTAAATGGGATGCACCCGGGCAGGACAGAGGAAAGCACAGCAAGTTTGAATCCATGTGGAATTGGCCCTTCAAGATCTCTAGGTGTTTTTAAATAATACTTACAGGTTGCAGGATTTGGAGGGCGACGAATATTTTAATGGCCCTGTGAATGGGCATTTTCTGAAGAAATTTTTTATTTGAGCCATAAGTGGCTCCCATGTATTTGTAAATATTGTTTTCCTTTTGTTTTCAATTTTATAAGTGACTCCATAACCCAACAGCAAGGCACTGAAACTACATAAGAGTTCTTGGCATCTCACAGGGAGAAATCCATCCCCCATGGAGCCTAATGTTATCACATTAATTTAGGGTGGGTGTTTTCCTAAGAAAGGGATCCCTTTGGCGAAAAAATGGCGAGAAATGGGTTAAAAACCCACTTATCCTAAGTTTTGTGTGCGCAGGGGCGACACGCTAAGCGGCGCATAGATCTAGGCGGCTAAGATCCGCGCGCCCATATCTACGACACAGGATCCATATCAGAAGAACGCCGGGGGGGGTACGAGTTGGTGGTTTTAAAAGGCGAGGCCCCCACTAATGTGTCGCCCTCTCCTTAACTCGGACCCCCCCTCCCCCACCTAAAACCTCTTTCCGCCGCCTACCCCCTCCGAGTAGACCGCTTACCACCACCTCATACCGCTCCCGTCTCTCGTTGACATTTGTCTCCCACTCCATCTCTCACCTCTGCCCATCACATCGCCCGCTCTCCCTCTTTGTCTCATTATGGTACACATGTCCTCCACTCACCATCGGACCATGTCCCCTTATCACTCCCACCTATCATCCTCTGCCAAGTGTTCTACCACTCACCTCCTCCTAGGCAGATGGCCCCCATCCCATCCACTGCCACGGCCTTTCCCCTACCCCCACATCATCACCTCGTGCCACTTTAGCGTTGTCCTGTCCCAACGTAGCACCCACATTTTCCGCCACCCATTTTTCCGGTCACCTTCCATCTGCCACACCTGTCCACCTCTCACCTCACCTCCACTTTGATGGCACCATCGTCCCACCAGATCCTCATCCACGTCCGTCGTCTGGGTCCCCTTGTAGCAGTTCAATGAAGCAGCAGACAGTCAAGGGAAGGTTGCCACGTCCTACAAACGCAGAGTTGACTTGGGCCTCCCTAATCTCGAGGAAGCAATTATTAAAGCAGTTGATGGTGGTTGGACATTGTTTTCACCATTAATGGAAGGTCCGGAAAGGAATTGTCAGCTGGCCAACTCACTTGCAGGCCCATTATGGAACGTGATTGCGTCTAACTAAACTTCACGACTAGCCAGAGACTGCATGCACAGTCTACCAGCAGGCATGCAGACGTAACGTCTTTAATGTAATAGTTCGAACTTGTTGTTGTGGTTCCTTTTCAAGTATTTAGGAGTCGTTCTCATTTTCAGTTAGTGTCAATGGTAGAGCTATGCTCTCGCTTGTAATGTTTTAATGAGGCCTCTGGTTCTCTGGTTATGAACTTTTATTTGAGACTTCTTGTTTAATGGCAGCCAACGTCTCCTCACATTTCTTTGCTTATGACTATGAAATCTCGGGCATGGATGATCCAGTCAGGTGTCGTGACCATGGTATAGTGTAGGTTTGACTATATTTGTTGTTGCAACATTTTCAGTTTCTTGAAGTTTTCAGATCCAAGAAGATCTTGTATCTGAGACTTTCCCTCCATAAATTGTTGGAAGACCAGATGTCCAGAGAAAACCTTCATACCTTTCTCATGTTTCTTCTGCCTACTCACCACTATACAAACTTACTGGCTTAAGTTAGATTAAGACCTCACTTATCTATGCATCTCCAATCCAGGTTTTTGAATTAAAGTGATATAATCCTGAGACTGCATCCATTAGACCACCCTTCAAAATTATTCATCGTGACATTAAACTCTGATGGGTATTCAGGCTTACCCCTTCCGCAATCCAGGGGTGACTTCTGGTGCTAACAGTACCGAGAACTCTTCTAAGTCATACTACGTATTCTTCGAAGATTGTATTCCAAACCCCTCGAGGTCAACTCCGAAAATAGTCAACTTAAACAAAGGGTTTTGAAATTTTGCGTTAATTTATTATGCGCCTTAAATATTATTTCAACTCGGGCTTGTGTCACGTGTGTTCTCTCAACACTCCAACCACCAATCGTGAAAGAGTAACATTTAATGTTATAAAAATAAGAGGGACATTGTAATACCCAGGCTATTGCTTCGATAGCATCGGACTTCGTACCAATGTGTCATTCATTTTACTATGAATGATCAACTCCAAATGGGTTGTGATTATAATTCTTTAATAATTATAATATTTAAGAGTAATCACCAAAGTTATTCGCAGTTGAGAACATTTAATTGATAATTTAGGAATTTTACCAGTATTTACCAAGCTTTACCATTTGTTCAACTTTCCCATAAAACATAAAATTGCACATTTAGGTTTATAAATTTATGTGATTTATTTGCTTAATTTGTTTCCCAGAATATTACATATCTTGGGAGTAAAAATCCTCCATGGTAAAAAAAAATTTTACCAAAATTTAGCATCTCCTAATTTCAAGCATTTCTTTCCTATTTTTAGGGGTAAGTCATTATTCTCAATCTTTTCCTTTGGGCATCAAATTTACTAGGTAATTTCTCGTAAATTTCCTCTCTTTACCAAATTCCAAGGGAATTTAATTATCCACAGTGTATCAATTTCTAAATTTCATTTTTATTTCAAATTTAGAAATTTAAAGTGCATTCTCATTCCTTTTCTAATGTTTTTTTGTAAAAATACTTTGCCTCTTCTCTAATGTGTGGCTTGCTCTCTTATTGTCAAACAAGGGTCTGATCCTCCTTCAAGTTCTGAGTCTGGTAGATTTTCCATACCAATAGAGAGGCTAAAGTCTTATGCCCACGCTTTAAGTTTCTAACAGAGAATTGCACTTTCACAATTACCGAGTTCATTTGTGATGACTGGTGGCTTCACTTTACTAATATTTTAGGATTAGTTCATATAGACTAATACAGGTGATCAGTTAGCATTCTACTCCAAATTTGATTTAGAACACATTACTAACAACTTTTTTTTTCTAGACAAGGACAAGGACAAGGAGAAAACCAACGAAAGAATATAATTTCCAAAACTATACTTTAGATTTCCCAGCCAACTAAACAATCAGAGTCACAAATTTCATCATTTAAACAGGATAATAATTTCAGCAATCATCTAGCACTTGAAATCCGTATTATAAAATAAACCGGTCAAAACAATACAAAACTTAGAAAATCATTTATCCGAAGCTTAGAATTAGTTTGTAATTGTTGAAGGGTGTTCCATTTTCCACCCAACCATAGGCACAGTTTCTCTTGGTGTATTCCTCAACTAGTCACCCCCTAGCTAGATCACGATGCCATGAGAGAGAGGCTCTTCTTTTGCTCAGCAACAAGAAGGTAAAAAAGTTACTCTCCTTCTCCCACATGAACCTAGCAGTGCAATTTTCTATCCACCAAGCAAGGGAGCTTGTTGTGATTTATCTCTCAATCACTCGAATTCTCTGCAACTTCGATTTTCAGCTTGATCAGAAAAACATTGTCCAACAGTGCATGCACCTAAAACAGTTTGTTTTCTCAATTCCCTTGAGAACTAGAGTTGCACACCCTCCTCTCTACTCAGAAAAATGGTCCCCATACCCATTTGTGCGTCTTCCTGCCTTATCCTATGATTTTATCTTGTTTATTACCTTCTTCAACAAGATTTCGTGAGTCAAATCCCCCAATTCATGGGTTAGCCCATACTCCTCTAGATGGATATTTTTCTTCCCATGATTTTGAGGCAAGGCAGTTCTGGTACAACACCCATTTTCTTTCATAATTATGGGAAGTTGGTAGTTCAACCACCAACTTCCCTTCATTAACTGAAATTCTAGAAAAATGGGAAATCTAGGTCTTTCTTGAATACTAAATTGGTAAGAAAAAATTCCTCATTGTTTCCCCTCTCATGGCATCATAACCTGTGTAGGAAATACCCTTCAACGGTTATCCAACATTTTCTTTTTTCATATATTAATAACATAAATATTTTCATCATAATAGGTATGCCCATAGTCTGTTTGTAAAATATAATTATATTTACAGGTTGGGGAAACAAGGGTGTTACAATTGTCTTCATCATTACCTTGTTCATGCCATGATGATATGAGCAATTATGGTGGAGGATGTTCTTGATAACTCAGATCCTTTTCATTATCCATCAATGACTTTTCCTCTTCAAAAAAAGAAAATAAATAAGAGCACAAGGTAAAAAAATTCAGAGATAGAGGGTTTGTCACTTTCACAAAATCTATCATAAATCAGTACAACCCTTCATAAAAATTCATCAGAAGATTCATTTTTCATTTTTCATTTTTTATTAAGTTCAGCGCATAGCTCATCATAATCATAGTTATCATGTGCACCTAGGAAAAATTCCATGAATTATTTCCAACTATGAATTGATTCAGCTAACAATGTCTTATACCAAGCCTGAATTTGTCCTTCCAATGTGAGAGTAAATAAAATACATAGTTCAACATGCAAGATTAAATTCACTAAGATGCTTATATGCAGAGAACTTTTCACCATCAGATTATATTTTAGACAAGAGATGCATTGTCTTTTTTGAAATACCATGCAATGGTCTCGGGAGACTAAAAACATGATCCCATGCAGGAATATGGATAGGAGCCATGGGTTGTTAATACATTTTAGAACAATAGCTCTGCATGGGTCGGCTTGTCATCTAGGCCCTTCTTCTAACGCAAATTATGTTGAGAGGCCTAAATTCTCTTTAACTCAATAGTAGGAATCACACCCGAAAATGGGGCCCAAATAGACTCTTCTTCATTTGGAATGGTGTTATTCTTCGAATTAATGGCTCAACAACCTATTCGATGGGATTTAAAAATTGTTTGGTTCCTCTCTTTTGCTCTTTTATTGTTTTATGTTTAATTTCTATATACTGCAGAAAAGAAATAAGTGAAAGGGTTTGAGGAATCATGTGCTAAGAACAACCTATGACAACATTCAATGAAATTAACCAACAACTTTGAGATCTCTAAGAAATAATTTTACTAAGAAACATCACTACATGATCACCTTCAAGAAACATAGAATGCAGAAAGATGAAACCCATTGTCCCCAAGAGATAACTCTTCGAAACAATGGCCATAAATAATCTTGTAGTTGTAATTTGTTCTTCTAAGAATAATTCTACATAAATATATAGCTAACAAGATACTCTCAAAAGAAGACACATTAATTTGCCATCTACTCCATCAATGATTATAGAAATAATTCTACAATGATTAATGTATTAAATAACAAAATCAAAATTACAAAAATAAACTGAGAAACTAATTAATAAACAATATTGAAGGGAACACCTAATGATTTATACAATCATATAAGATAATTTAACATAATTGAAATCTTTACTAGATGCATATGACATTAATTCAAAAGGCAGAGTAATGCACGAAAATGAAATAACACACATAAATTCAACAAACCAAAATGTATTGACTCCAAAGAGTTTATGAATTGAGCCTTGAAATAGTTCTTCGCTTCCAATCCTCTTGAAATCCCTCCCAATATCCAAACGCTCTTGAAAATAGTTCAATAAATCAAAGACACTCCACTAAGAGGTCGATCTATTTATTTATAAGATAAAAACTAATTTAATTATGGAATAAAAATAAAGATGACTTTATTAAAAGTCATGCAATCTCCTCATGTAATTTGCATCTTCAATAAAAAAAAGTCTTGATAAATCATCCATGCGAAAATCCATGCATTTGGCTACATTTCCAATTAACTGCCAACTTCAATTCATACATGTTCATCCTCATATATCTTTCATTGATTAAAGAATTCAACCCGTTGTTCTTTCTTTAGCAACCTCATGCATGCATATTTAATTTGATTTTTTTATTTATTTTAGGTGCGGTTAACTCCGACTGAGTTTTTCTTCAACCTTTAGTAATAATTCAATTCTAAAACCAGAATGGTCATGCATCCAGTCACCAATTCTTCCAACTCTGTTCTCATGCTTGTGTTTGTCAGCTGACGGAAATCTACCAATTTGCAACATGTAATATTGAAATTCTTCTCACCATGCTAAACAATTCCCTTTGCATGTACCTGGATCATAAAAAATGTATATTAGGAATAAAAATATATTTTTCATAACAAATTTTTCAGATAAAACAATTAACGGATATTAAAACAAAATATTCAAGTCACTTCCATGAGCCTTATTTCCATTATTTTGTAAACCTGAAACAAACCTTTCCAAATCAATAAAAACTTATAAAATAAAAGTTTTATCTCTTGATTATACCTTTCTAATGATATATGGAATTTTCAAAACGGGGATCGGAATCAAAAGTTATCACTAAAATATCATAAGAATTTTACATGTCATAGATTTATTTCAAACATCGTAAACAAACATTGTCGAATCATGGAAAACTTATAACTACAAAGTTGTAGAGATAGATGAGAAATTTCCAATAGTATAAGACATGCCTCAAACAGAGTTTAGGATCAAAATTTACCGCAAACATATGAAATTGGGTTTTTCCCTCATCGATGACTTTTAGAACGTTTTCTGCACTCGATAAAAACATGGCATTTTCAGCACAGCTCGTGTGGGAGGATTAACGGTCTAGGTCCATTCTTGCTTATGATCAAATGTTTGGGGTTTGTTTCATCGACGATAGGCAGATGCTTGTTACTCTTTATGTACCCATAGGATTTATGTCGATGTCGATAATTCATCGGTGCTTTTCGAGCTTGTTTCTTTGGCACGCATTATTAAGATCAAATGGTGATGTGGAAATACATGTGGGTTCATATGATGATGTGACATGATATGTATCAGCTGAGGTGTCAGATTAAAGTACAAAATATGAGATGGCATGGTATGACTAGACACATGGCATGATGACGTGGCCATGTACAGAGGTGATGTGGCAATACGAAGCCCATGAGTGGCCATTGTTTATGTAAAAAAAATCGACGACTGAGATTCATCGTTATAGTGAAACAAACGATTGTGATTCATTTTGAAATCATTAGTCTACCAGTGATTGACGAAGCGAGTTTTCACAGGTTCATCGACGTTGGTGAAAAGTGTGCCCACTTGCCAGAATATGTAATTAAAATCTATGGATCACCAATGATCCAAAAGACTCGTACCATGATTACGTATGAGATGATGCATGAGTTGACGTGGCAATATGACACGACGAGACATATGGCATATGATGTGGATCACTGATATGAAAAAAATGGAGCACAGTCTGTGACATAGGCATGACGTGGAATGATGATGTGCCATTATACAGTGGATGACTTGGAAATGATGGTGTGGACTTGTACAATGATGTGACAATGTACGATCATGCCGACGTGGAAAAAGGAGTGCAGATGGTGATGTGGCATGCAGACATGTCCAATATGGAAGGTGACGTGGCCAACCTAGTCATCGAAACAAACACTACTTGTGTGATAAACATCAACAATCGATATTTCCCTTATCCGTGATCGAATGGTTGGTAATGATTTTTCTACATTTCTCAATTTATCGACAATTGGGGGACTATCTTACCTTTTACTCTCAACCTATGTGGTTTTGGTCGATGTCGACAGTCCCATCGGTCATCGGTCGAACACAAGACCTATTCATATCCACTGGCAACAACCAGCGACGTTGATGAAACGGTCAGCAATTTCTTTAAGACTTCATCGGGTTGGGCCTTTTGACCTTTTGTCATTATCTCTCCATTCAAACTCCTGACCCGGTACTCTCCTCGGTCCTTGAAACAAAACTAGGCCATTGAGGTCTTTCATTGAGGTCTTTCTTTCTTATTTATTATCCAATTTTGCATTGATATGTGTGTTTCTTACCTAGAGTTTTCTTTAATATTTTTCTATGGATCATAATGGACAAAGAATGAAAAAATGCAAAGGAAATCAAAATGCAATAAAAGAGTTAGAAATGACAAAAGAATAAGAAGTGGTACCCAAAAAAGGTCAAAACATTTTAAGGGTGTGTTGAGGACTCAACAGACCCTGGGACATTTGAAAAGTGTTGATATTATGGTAGCTGCGAGAGGTATTTACCTCCACGTGTAAACCTGACGAGAATAGAATACTCCGAAAAGCAAGAAGAAACCCTAATGAGTTGGCTAATAACCCTGGAAGACATGTCGGCTCAAGAGGATAATTTATATTAGGTTATTATCCTCCAAGAGAAGAAGTCGGCCGGAAGAATTAATATATACTGAACAAACAGAGACCCAAAATGAGAAGTCGGCCCAGACGGTTAGCCAGAATTAGTATAAATACAGGAGGCCAATTCTCATTCTGGCAGGCAGTCTCAAAATTGCAGAGCAGCACTTGTGCGCACTGCAGTGCCTAGTTTTGTGTGCAGGTTTGAGGAGAGTTGTCGGTGCAGCTGCTGCAGCAAGCAGTTACGTTTTGGCTTGGAATATCTCTTGGCTAGGGTTTGGACTATCTGATCATCTCTTGTTGGTGCGCTATCCTTGGGGAAAGGTGCGCTACCCTTTGTTTGGCTATCTAGCCTAGGGTTTGCTTCCGAAGTGATTCTCTGTCAAGGCTAAGGTGCTCGGAGGGTGGCTTTGGCCTATGGTTGGGTGACAATAGAGATATTGTCAATGGTAAAACGAGCACAATCCTTCATATTCTAACAATTTATGGGCCCACACCTCCTTCATTCAGTCTAACCACTGGAAGGAAACATAGCCGTAAGGATATTGAGCTCGTTGAAGAACTGTCGCTAGGGTTTCTAGCATGAGTAGTCACCATACCACTGTCGCTAGGGTTACTAGTAGGTGCAGTTGAAGAAACCCTAATCCTCTCGTTGAGGCACCTTAAGTGAAGGGATTGACCTAATTTCCGGACATATCAGTGCACCCTATCCTAGCGCATCTCCAGATACTCTCAGCAAGCCAAGACGTCAAGTTTGAGTTTCTAGTCAAATCTAGGGTTGACCAAGTCAAAGCAGCCATGACTTACTCTATGAAGTCAGAGAACAAGTTAGATGGAGCTTCTAACTTCAGAGCATGGAAGACAAGGATTGATCTCATCATTGCCAAGAATAAAGTGTTGGATATCGTGAAAGGAAAGATCGTGAAACCAGAGTTAGAAGAAGGGAAAGAGAAGGAACCACAAAACGTTGCAGCTATGGAGAAATTCAAAGACGGTGACATCAATGCCATGAGTATCATAGTGGATTCTATAAAAGACCACTTGATACCCTACATCTCCCATCTTAACTCATCGAAGAAGATGTACGATGCCCTAACAAACCTCTTCTCAGTCAAAAACATTGGACAAGTAATGAGTCTGAAGAATGAGCTATGTGACATGAAGATGAATGATGATGACAACATAACATCATACTTTGTGCGAATCTCTCAGTTAAGAAATCAACTACAAGCTATTGAAAAGATCATTTCAGAGAAGGAATTGGTAAACATAGTACTCAATGGTCTTCCCAAGACATGGGATGCATTTGCCGCAAGCATGAACACAAGGAAGGAGTATCCTACATTTGAAGAACTTTGGACTTGATGTGCTCAAGAAGAATCCAGGATCAGTGCAAAATAGAAACCCCAAAAGAAGTACGATGATCAAGCCTTCACAGCAAGATTCAAGAATTTCAGGAACAAAAGGAAGTTTGGTTCAAGGAGGAAGCCAAATAAAGAGAAAGACATTTCAGAAGTACAATGCTTCAACTGTCGAAAGTATGGTCACTACAAGAATCATTGTCCCGAGCTAAAGAAAAGGGAGGAGAAACATGAAGCATCAGTTGCCAAAGAAAAGGAACCCACAAAGAAGACTAAGAAGGATGAAAGAGACTTCTTCTTCTGAAGGTAACAATACTCTTCTTAGTTCTTGTACATATCTTGTTTACATAAGTCTCTGTACATATCTTGTATATCTATCTCATAAAAGATAATATGTTCCAAGAAGAACTATATCTATGGAAGAACAACAAGATAAGGATTGCTATCACTATACAAGAAAGGATGAAATATATCAAACAAATCTTGTGGAAGTTATTACAAGATAAGCCGAAATCAGAATCAATCTTGAAGAAACCTAGAAGAAAGAAGTCAGCAATCAAGAGAAAATTGGAGAAAGACTTATGACGCTTTGCAGAAGACAATAAGGATGCAGACGGAAACGTGGACTCTCCTAGATGGAGGGAGTCGATTATATATCACCATAAAGAAGAGCATGTATTCATACATGAAGCAAGGATTAGGAGGGAGCTAATCCTACGATCCATTAAAGATGATGAAGTATATATCCATGGTAGCAAACATGAAAAGAAGTATGTGTTCAGTTCGACCTTAGAAGAAGTCTTCTTCGAAGAGAAGCCTTAAAGTATCCCTGGTTGTCCATTCACATCCGTGATCCTATGATGAAAGGAAAAAGTGGAATCTTTAGGGCATGGAATCTATAAGAAACTCCATGGACCCAAGAGCTAAAGAAAAACATGAAGAAGAACATGAAGATTCCAAGAAAGAAAGAGAAGCCAGAACAACCAATCATTGTATTGAGAATCACAAGATTACCAGCCTAATATGAACTCACTAAAAGCAATCAAGCAGAGGAACTGAAAGTCGTGATGAAAGACTTATGAATGAAAGCATTGCGAGATCTAGAACTAGAGGTTCTCCCAGATTGAGGGAGAAGACTATGACGATTACTTGTTACAGTAAACCAGACATATCTCTACATGAGTCATTGTATTATCCGCAACATCCATGAGTTGGAATTCTACATCAGATAAATGCAAAGATTGTTCTCCAACGCAATTGAACAAAGAGTGTATGAAGAGCAACCTCAAGACTTTGAGGCATACCAGAAAGAGACCCTTGTATGCAGATGGAAAAAGATAACTTGTTGGAGAACCTCCAGTGCACAGCAGAAGCGTGGTAAAGATTTTCTATAACAGAGATATTGTATCAAGATGATTACTCAGTAGATCAGATTTCATGATGACAAAAGGAGTGCCACATGGATATGTTCCAGTGTTCCAAACAATGATATACTTTATTGATCAGAGCTACATGAAGCCTTCAGAGAAAAACCAGTGTTCCAGACTGAAGTACATTTGAAATCAAGCATCACATTATCCGTCATTTCCAGAAATGAGAAAGTGGTTCTCCAATACATATCTCCACAGATGAGCAGATAAGCAAACATTTTGGTAAAGCTTCTATCCAAGATGCAAGAGTTTGTGTACTCAAGCTAGAGCTCGTGGAGACAACTTCCTTATTGAAAAAGGAAGAGATGACTCCCAGGTTGGGAGGGAGCACTGATATGTATTGATTTATGGACAGACATTTTTCAGCTCGAAAAATGGTCCAGGATGAGTAGTTTCCTTTCCAGTTCGGAAAGTGGATTGAGATTTCTGACGGACAGACATTTTCCAGTTCGGAAAATGGTCCAGATTGCTGATGTACCATAGACAGCGACTTCCCATTGTGGTTAACATAGGGAGTGGTCTAGGGCAGTCTCTCTTCTTGAGGGTTACTCAAGAAGACTGGCCCGCCTCGCCGGACAGCGATTTCTCATTGTGGTTAACATGAGGAATGGTATGTTTTGGAGGTTGGTACAGGACAGTCTTTTCCTCTTGTGGTTAACAGGGGAAATGGTCCGGACAGTCATTCCTTAGGGTGTATTCATTCTCTCCAGATTGCACTTTGTTTAGTGCCAGAGGAATGGCCCAGGGTGGGGAATGGTCCAGGCTCAGCAATCAGGGACAGGCATTCCTTAAGGCAGATTCATTCTCTCCAGGTTACACTTTGTTTAGTGTCAGAGGAATGGCCCAGGATGAGGAATGGTCCAAGTTCAGAAATCAGAACAATCATTCTTCCTTGCTTGAGAAGAATAGTCCAGATAGCTCATCATTGATGTATTACCTTTTGAGGGCAGATGCTCTTCCAAGATCTCACAAATGTGAGTGGAAGAATGGCCCATATGATTCAGTTTATATCATAACATTGTTTTTGTGCAGGTTGATATCAGATGATTGTTATGAAGATTGTATAATAGTAGATATATACCACTGTGGTGGATGTGTTCCACTGTTTGATCAAGTACTTGTGTGTTACTTGGTGTGGTAGTGTACCACTGGATTGTAGTTATGTACTACTATGGATAGACATAATTGTGTTCTATTTTATTCTAATTGCCTTTAAGACTATCAGCAGTATTGGAAATGATTATCAGCTAGATGGATGATCAAAGAACAGAGTTTTTCCTAGACAGAAAATGGTTCAGAACATTTACTCTTCTAGGACATATGTCCAGATTAGAAGAATGGCTCTTGTATCACTCAGTGGTGTGAGTGACTTATCCAGCATCATGTCTAATTACTCAGATGGAGTATGGTTTCGAGAGATGATACGACTGATGATACTGATGGTGATGGTGGTGCTCATGATCTAGTCATGAGATAGTCTATGTTTATGCTACCGGGTGAATGGTATGTTCGTGCTCAAGACCATTACCTGTAATACCTCCCTAGCTAGGAGGGAGTGTTGATATTATGGTAGTTGCGGGAGGTATTTACCTCCACGTGTAAACTTGACGAGAATAGAATACTCTGAAAAGCAAGAAGAAACCCTAATGAGTTGGCTAATAACCCTAGAAGACATGTCGGCTCAAGAGGATAATTTATATTAGGTTATTAGCCTCCAAGAGAAGAAGTCGGCCAGAAGAATTAATATATACTGAACAGACAGATACCCAAAATGAGAAGTCGGCCCAGGCAGTTAGCCAGAATTAGTATAAATACAGGAGGTCAGTTCTCATTCTCGCAGGCAGTCTCAAAATTGCAAAGCAACACTTGTGTGCACTGCAATGCCTAGTTTTGTGTGCAGGTTTGAGGAGAGCTGCCAGTGCAGCTGCTGCAGCTAGCAGTTACGTTTTGGATTGGAATATCTCTTGGCTAGGGTTTGGACTATCTGATCAGCTCTTGTTGGTGCGCTATCCTTGGGGAAAGGTGCACTACCCTTTGTTTGGCTATCTAGCCTAGGGTTTGCTTCCGGAGTGATTCTCTATCAAGGCTAAGGTGCTCGGAGGGTGGCTTCAGCCTATGGTTGGGTGACAATAGAGATATTGTCAATGGTAAAACGAGCACAATCCTTCATATTCTAACAAAAAGACCATAAGGAAAGCAAAGTTTCTTTATGAAAAAAATAGATGAAGACTAGCTTTCCAAAAGGCTTGGGATAACAAAAAGAAAGGAAAGATGGAGCAAAGAAAGAAAGGTTTTAAGCCACGATTTTATAGAAACAACTCTCAATCATATCAGCAAGGACAATCAATACCGAATGAGCTCAAAATGACCGATTCATTTGGGAAAATGTCAAGACAAAATCCCATAAAATGTTCGGGATGTGAGTGAGACCACTTGTATAGGGATTGCTCTTACAAAGGATAAACAATGAGGATTGTTCATAGTATTCAGGAGGTTGATATAGTTGAAGACATAGGCAAAAGCATGCCAAGGATTTATGCATCCTTGAAAAACAAGCAAGAAAACTACCAATCTCCCATGATTGAAGTAGAAGGTAAAATTGATAATCATCTGATAGCCATTTTAATTGATTATGGAACTAGCCATAGTTACATAAATCCTTATATTGTCGAAAGATTTCATTTGCAAAGAAGCAAACATGATAAATCTTAGTTGGTTCAGATAGCCACAGGAGCTAAGAGAAGGATTACTGAATTGGTTAAGTATTTTCCTTTGAACATGAATGGACTCAACACAAAGGTAGATTTGAACATCATAGCACTTGGGTCATATGACTTTTTGATTGGTATGGATTAGTTGGACAAGCATCATGTTGTCCTACACTGTTACAACAAGGCATTCGCTTATCTTTATGAGGAAGGGCAGCAGGGGAAAGGTAGAAACTTAGGTGACAGAGAGAAACTTCCAGTGACAGTGGTAGAGAAGTCTCTACTTAGGTGACAGTGGTAGAAACTTCCAATTGTTACACAAGATTGGGATCTTGTGGAGGGCTTTGCACAAGTACAAATCCTGTGATAACACTGATAAAACATCTTAATAGTAGTCTACTAGCACACCAGCACTAAAATCTTCCTTACCATAACATTCCCACCAGAAGAAGAGTTCCAATTTTAAAGGGTAGAAAGGTGGAAAGAAATGTTACCTTTGCAACAAGCCAGGGCATTTGCAAAAGACTCCCCATTAAGAAATCAAAAGTGAGAGCACTTTCTGCTGATGGAGAGTTTGGAGAACATTGGAAATATAAAACTCAGATGAAGAATATTTCTGCTCCGATGATGAAATATATGAATTAGATTCTATTGACGAATATGAAGATGAAGCTAACAATTTCACAGAGCACCCTATCAAAATGAAATAGTACAGCTTATTAGAAGAAAATGAGCCATCTAAAAACAGAGAAAACCTCAGTTTGAGCTGTATGAGAGGCAGAAGAGAGGAACAAAAATATGAAGCTAGAGATGTGAAACCCAAGTGGAGGCAAATGTCTACAAGCAACACTGAAAAACCCATTATACAGTTTAGGCCTCAATCTAGCACCTCAAATGGGATATATCTCCCGGGAGAATTCCCACTCAGGTTAGGACCAAACCAAAAGACTCCTATTATTTTTGACATAGGATGTACCTATAATATGAATCGTGAAACTTGTATCCCTGCACATTATAAAAATAAATTATCAAAGGAGGTAAGCACAGTTGGCCTAGCAGGACAGAAATCTGCATGTTCTTAGTCAGGTGAATTACCAGTAAAGCTCAGAGCGTGTATATATACAATTCCATTTCTTGTATCATCAGCCATTACAGAGCAAGCCATTCTTGGCCAACAGTTCAGAGTTCAGTTTTCTGGAATTACAATAGGTTATGTAGAATGTTGTTTGTATATTGCTCATTTCAGAGATTATGAAAATAATGTCCCATGGTGCATCACATGCCTAAGTTCAGAGTAGAAATGAAAATGGAGCCAGATCTTCAACGTTCAGATCAAGATGTTGAAGACTTTGCAGCAGAAATTCAAGCAGAAGTAGAAGAAGAATCTCTTGAATTAGAAGAAATCTCAGCACATTATGGACAACTAGCACTCCAAAAGGTTGCTAGAGAAGAAAAGGACGGAGAGAAATACAGAGACTATACAACATCTGCAAACATCCCCAACAAGCTCCTAGTTTTGAAAAAGAATTTGAAAAGTGTTGCAGTCTAAACCCGCAAGCATTTTGGCAGTCAGCCAAAGAATATTATGAAATAAAAACAATTCTAGGAGCAAAGGCATTTGGGAAATAATCTTGATCGATCTCACACACAGAGAAAACATAGAGGCAGCAATTAAAGAATTACTAGAATACAACTTGATCTGCCCCTCTACTTCTGAATTCTACTATCCAGCGTTCATGGTAAACAAACACAGTAAAGCAAGGGAAAGAGAGATTGGTAATCAATTATATACTACATTGCACTGGTTTCCGGGATAGGGAAACAGCGGTGATGGGGGAACGCACCCCAGGACGACTAGAGCACACCCCAAAATTTTCAGGGGATGGCAATAAAATATAGAGAGAGAATAATAAAATATTAAAAAATTTAGATTTCACAATAATCATTTGGAACTGCATGCCAACACAATAGTCTATACCATATGGCAGTATGCACAACCCTTACACTTACCAGCTCTGAAAAAGCTCAAGCAATTAAGAAAAGGGCTGACTGACATCCCATTATTGGCTCCTGGACATGAGCAAAATGCAGTTTAGCTTTAGGAATGCCTGTCTTTATAACAGATTTAGGTCAATAAACGGGCTATGAGAGGAATGCCTGTCTCTATAACAGCTTATCTTCCTCATATTTTTTGTTTATGATGATAATGTTAAAAGACATTCCCTTCTCAATAGGTTCTACAGATTTTTACAGCTGTGTTGAAAACCACTAGAAAACACTTTGGGATATACATGCAAGCATTCTGTAAAGAGATTAAATTCAAATTTCAGATTAAGAAGATGATGGAGTAAGAATTTATTTAAACATTTAGTAACCAATCTGAGTCACTACCATCCTATTGTTTTCACAATGCTTGATGTTGGGATGGTGGGAGAACTGGATTGAATAACTCTTGGACACCCATGTACAATATGTAAAACCTAAGATGACCCCAAAAATGAGAACAAGAGCAATAACCACAAGGATCAGACCTTTGAGATGCTGCATTGCCTGGTTTGTTGACACGGAGGCTTTGTTTGCTGTAATGTTGTTGTTGAAAAGACTGTTATCCCCTACCCTAGGGATAACTAAGGAGATCATGTCTCGAGGCCCACATGTCCTAGACATGGAGTACCAAGAGCCGGATGACTTGAGCATGGCCCTGAAGGGCCCCTCTTTTCTTCAAGTGCAGTCCATTTATCATTAGCAACAGTATCTATCCCCACCAGCCTGGTCCTGAAGTAGCAGTAAGTCTTGCTCCATGAGGTAATGGGTCCGGGTATTACGGTATGTGTCACTCTGATTATTGAAGCACTTTGCATAGAATTCTCCTTCATTTCATAACGTTTGCTTGGTAATTATGCTCTTTGACTTGTTCATACCTGGAAGGGTGACATGGTGCCCTAGTAAGTTGATCTCCCTTTAGGATGGGCTACTACTGGGTGGGTCTTTGAAAGGTCATCGTTCGTTCCCTCCATACTTACCACTTTCCATCTTTATTCCTCTCATCTCCCCTCACCTATGTTCAGGCATTGGGATTGGCCACACTAGAAAGGGTTGTACCTTGCCTTGTGGGAAGAAGGAGCTAAAGGCCAAGAGGGTAAAAGTAGTTGGCAAGAGTTAAAAGCCAATATTGAAACCTTTAAGATGCTTCGCCCAGGGATTCCCGAGAAAGCAGTAAAAGGCTTCTCAGTAAAAACAGGAAACCCATAAAGATAAATAAACACTCAAGGTACTAGTTGGTGGATAGGAGGTCTCATCACAAGCCGACCTATTATGACCATGGGCATGTAATGGTATGACACTGCCACCTATCTGATCACCAAACCAGGGTAATGTCTCTTGGTGGCATAGCCAAGAGAAAGGGGGTCTCATCACGAGCCAGCCTTCTCATCTCCGTGGAATGTTTGTGGAAAACGTTGTCACCTCTCATCACCAAGCCAGGATAGTGTCCCTCAACTCTTCCCTTGAAGCACAAAAGCAAAAGATCAAAAGATAATAAAGCTAAGAGTAAAAGACAGTGAATGGGCTAGGAAACAATTGCACTTATGACAAGGTGCAGTTCGCCCTATACAAAGGCACCCACAAGTAAGACTTACATTTCCCTTTTATTACTGCACCCCATGCCCAAACATTTACCTCATGCCACCTCATACACTTACATGACTTGGATTGGCTCTCACCTAGGAACCACCCCAAACTTAAGGGAGGATAGCCCAATAGGACACCCTGAGACCTTCTCCAAACCCAAACTTGTCAAATTGCATAACGTCTTTGAGCATTTGTCTGGGTTAAGGGGGGTTTGATGCACATGTTTGGGTAATTTAATTATTGGATGTGATTTACATGCTATGATCCATGTGACTTATGAACCCTTGGAGGGCGTACTTGTTGTTGTTGCAGGACCTTACCCAAGTGGTCAAGTACATGTGAGGGAATGATCAGGTAGGACCTTCATGAGGGCTTAAAGCCCACAGATGGATGTTGCAACCCCAGCCAGGGGCAAGAAGAAACTGAAGATTTGCACCAAGAAAAAGAAGGACGTTGCCTTTGGAGGCACCCTGGCAGACCTAGACCCAAGGGGATCTTTCTCTTCCACATGGGCGTTGGCCCTAGAAGGCCCATGACGTCACCATCATGACCCTGGATGTCATCCAAAGCTAGGGTTTCCGTTTTGGAGGCATTTATGAGCCTAGTGGCACATGTGAACTTCATCTAGGGCCTTTGGAGGCCAAGCACCCTACCTTTCAAGCCCAACGTTCCACCTTGGGGCCTCAACATCACCCTAGAAGGGCATGACGTCACCCTTAGAGATGTATTTAGATAATAATTAATTTTATTTCTGACAAATTTGAATTTTAATGTAAATTGGCCAGGTCAGCCTTTTATTTGACCTAAAATTAATTAAGGGTCAAAGTTTTGTATAAATAGAGATAAAGTACTCATTTTGACACATCATAACTCTCACTTGGGAGAGTGGAGGTCTAAAATTTTCGCCCTACTAAGGGTTATTGGCTGAAATAAGGAGGGTGCTACTATTTTAAGGCTTTTTTTGGCACTTGGACAAATTTTATGAAGTTTTGTGGCAATCTTGCATGGTTTTACATGATTATTCTTGGTGCAAGTAAGTAGATTTTTACTTTGTCATTGTAAATGGTTATGGTAATGGTTTGCTTGCTCATACAAGATTATGAAATTGCATGTTTTAATTAATGCTTGAAGTAAGAAACTTAAAGTGCTAACTTTCTTGCTTTTCATTTGCCTAGCTTTATTGAATTGATCTAGTAACTAGTGAAACCCTAGGGCCCTAAAGTGCTAGCTCTCTAGAGGTTTATACTTAGTTATTGTGCAAAGTACTTTTCATCCATAAAAATCCAAGAAGGAGGAGGTGCTAGGGCCTAGAAGTGCCTACACCCTAGCTTCCTCACTTCTTAAGGTCAAACCTAGGAGGACTTAAGTTGCTACTCCTCCTAGGTCTTTCTCCCTCTTGGATTATGTGTAAAATCACTTGTTAGCAGCCTTGTAGGAAGCCGCCTACTTGACTCCACTACCCTTAGAAAGGCACTAGTCGATCCTTACACTCCTTTGTAGAGAGATCAAACCAACACTCAAACCTTGAACTTTCTAGCTTTCACTAACTAAAACTAACCCTAACCTAGCCTAGATCACTAATATATTTGCTGCTGTTACAAAAGATTGCTACAGCCATCTAGCTGCCGCAAATTTTCTGCAAAACTGACCTTAAATGCTAGTTAGACACTTCAGAAATTGCATATGACAATTGATTATCATTTTTCATGTTAAAAGCTAACTTTTTATTGTCTTTTCATTGTTTTCAAGCAATTCTGAGCACTAATTCTTGATACTGTTATAAACCTTTGCTACAGCCATCTTGATGCAGCAAATTTTCTGCAAAATCCATATTAAATGCTAGCTAAATACTTCTAAACTTGCTAAAGACATTTGATTATCAATCTGCCTAATAAATGCTATCATTTCACTGTCTTTTCAGGCAATTTAGAGAGATATTTCTTGCAGCTGTTACAAAATACTTCTTGCTGTTGTAAACTGTCATTTAGCTGCAATTTTATATCAGCTAACTTAAATTTCAAAGGTCCATTGTCTTATTGAAGCACTAACATCATTTTGTACTTGAAAACTGCCATATTTCTGCTTTGTTGTCTTGTTCTAGGCAGGTACACTTCATCTTTACTTTTGTTTCATCTCTTAAAGACATAACAAACCTTTGACTTGAGTGACTAGTGAGAGGGGGGTATTCTTGCATCCTTGTCTTAGTTTCATCAGCCCTTTAGGTCACTAGGGACGTCTCCCTTGGCGTAATCTTGATATACTCCTAAACAGAAAGGGGTTTCCTATTAAGGTGACAATGATAGGTCATCCCCTTGTTACTCCAATCTTGCCTCACTTGCCTTGGGCATTGGGCAAGTACAGATTGTGCGATAACAAAGACAATAGTTAACTCACCACCCATCATACAAAACCCTTGTTTTGAGCTGCAATTTGTATAGATTCAGATTGAGATTCAGTATAATAAAAGAAATGGATGGGAAAAATGATCATATTGTCCAATCATCAATGTCCATTGTCAAAACTGAACATACATGCCTGGAACATCCTTGAAATCTGCCCAGAACGTACCTAAAATCTGCCCAAAACGTCTCAGGTACAGCTAGCAAGTCCCTACATCCCCAATGAAGTCCTCAACAGTTTGGGAACGTTACTGAGGAGTCTCTAAGTCCCTGAAACGTTGGAACAACATGTACAGGGGTTGTTTTTTGGGGGGTATGCATCAATGTGTAACATAGATTATAAATTTATATACCATTGAATGCAATCATAGTCAAATTCAAATATTCAATGCCTCGTAAAGACACGACTGACACATTTCAATAAAAGTAAAATTTATGGCAAATTTGATTGCAAAAGTATATTTTATTAGATCAGGACTGATCCAAAAGACATCTATAAAACAACATTTGATGCATCTCAAGGATAGTATGAATGGTTAGTCATGCCTTTCCGGCTTTGCAATGCACCAGCATATTTCTAGAGATGGATGGATTATTTTCAGTCCATATTACAATTTTATTCATGTATATATTGATGAAAATCTAGTTTATTCTTGTTCAATAGATGAACATTGTTCCCATTTAGAACAATTTCTAAAATTAATAAAGGAGTACGGTGTAACATGCCCATTTCGACCCCCCATTTAAACTTGTAATTATTATTTTTAATGTCGTTTTATTTTGGCATGAATATCTCGTTACTAGATAAATCAAAGACAATGTATATGCATCTTATTTTAATTAATGAAAAATGCCAAGCAACTGATTGAAGGCACGAGTGCCTACAGGGATTATGATACCATAAGCAGGGTATGGTGAAGGGGTCTTGGGGGTTTACCTTGTAAATAATTCCAAGCCATCCTTGCCAAGACTATTTTGTTGATATTTGAATTTGAAAAATGTTTCCCTCATTTTTCCTCCGGCCCAATTCATTCAATGAGAAATCCTGGTTGGTTGAAATGTCTCTGTCCCATAATTATGGAAGCATGGGGTGGTGGTTGAGAAAGTCTCTCAACAACAAACGCATGGAGTGGGCATGAGTACCCACCTCAAAATTCGGAGACGACCCGAGCTGCATGGGAAAAAAAGGAGCAAACCGTGAACTTCAAGCTGAGGTGCATGAGTGGGAAGAGGAACGAGTCTGTGCATGTAGAGCAGAGCCATTGGTGAGCAAGCAACTGCCTGTGAAACCGAGTTCATAAACCCTGAATTCGTTGCCTTCAACTGGCGTGGGGAAGTTCTTGAACTCACTGAGTGTGAGGGTCGCTATTTGGTGCATAGCTAGGAGCACACGTTAAGCACAAGGGAAGGGAATCGTTGAGGGACTGTGTAGAAATGAAGGGATCCCCTTAGGTGCTATGAAAGACAACAAAGGAGCATCTGAAAGTCATGGAGGCCCTGCACCCAGTGGGGGAAAGGAATCCCTTACTGAACTCTTACTTGTGAAAGAGTTTTTCCAAATTCACCCTAGTAGTATCATGGTCTAACTAGGGAGTGGCCAGTTATAGAAATCTTCAGTGCAACTGAGCCTATGGTTGGGTGGAAAAGTGTTCACCCTTAGTCAGTTTGCTGGCAGTTTCAATTTCAGATAAGTGCTCTCAATATGCCTAGAAATTCACATATAGTTTGTCTTGTTTTGTTCTATGAAACATCCTTGCAATGGATTATGAAAAGTAATTGGTTGTGATAGATGCATGGGAGGAAAATTTTGTATGCATAGTTGCATTGGCATCTCTGTTTTCCGCATTAGAAATTACTATGAGTTTCCATGTACATGCTTTTAATGGAGTGCAATTTTAGACAAGGTTTTAGCATGATAAATTTTGTGTTGTTAACCCTCTAAAAGCTAGAAGCATAGCTGAGGGATAATCGAGAAATTAACAGCTCTCAAAGTTAGTAGCTTGATTGCATACTTGACTTTATGTCTTCAAACTTGTGGAAATGCCATCTTAGTTGCATTAATGAATTGCCTTTACATTTTGTTCATGAAGGAATCATGAGTTTTAAATCTGTTTTGGAATGAACTGAGGAAGACTGTGGTTTTTATCTTGGAAAGGTCTGTGTGAGAAAATGGCATAAGCAGTCTTCTTGTCATGACAGATTTTATGAAGGTTGTAAGCTTGCCTTATGACGCTTTGATTGTTGAATTTTCATATATGCATCTATGAGGTTGATTACCATGTATTCTTGATCGTTCGAATGAGCAGAGTTGATGGTGCTTTTATTGATTGTAGAAATATGTGTGTGTGTGCACGCGCTTGTAGATCTAGAGGGCTATGCCTTTACCCCGATAGAAGACAAATGTTTGCTATGTTGAAAAAGGCTTATATACCTCTTGAATTGAAAGGCCAACCTGTAGCAATGATTAAAATGATTTGTGTAACGAATGTAATGCTTAAGATGAAGCTTGTAGGACTTTAGGACCCTTGGCATCCTAGGCCTGCTGTGGAAGAATGCACCTGTACTTAAACTGAGGCTCAAATCCTTGGGTTACAACCACTCTTCCTAAATGTAAGCCTTATGTATGAGCCTAGTCTTTAACCCTTAAGCTTGATCAAATTGATTCGGGACCCCCTTTCTTGATGTATTGAGGAAGCCTAGTGGACACTAAAAGAGTGTTCTTCTCTTAGGGAAAACACTTGGAAGAATTTGGAGGAAAAACTTAGGGATTTAAGTGTATCGCATGGAAAAAAAATTCATGCAATACAATCTGTATTGCACGAAAATTATTTTCTTGTGATACGGAGAAAGCCACGAAGCGTTTTGAGGAAGTTGGCTTATTGCATGAAGTTTAACGTCGTGTGATGTGGTGTCTGCATGAAGATAAACTTCATGTGATACACCGCAGGAAGGGAAATCTTCCCACGATGCAATAAAGGAAGGCAAGAGAGCGCAAAGAACTGTCGCATCAGAAGAAATCTTCCGGAGATGCACCATATCACAAGAAAGATAAAACTCCATGCGATACGTCGCATAAAACGAAGTTTTGTCGATGCAAAAAGATAAGGAAAAGATGAAGGAGAAACAAGAAAGAAATGAAGAACGAGGAAGAAGGGAGCCTTTGGTCCCAGATATAGAAGTTTTAGTGCGATGCAGTGTATCGCATGAAGAAAATCTCCGTACAATATGTCGCAAAACTAGAAGTTTTCTTCTAGAACGCAAACAAGGCGGGACCCTTATCATACGATTAAAAAGTTTGAGGAGCAACATGTCGCAAGACGAAAAATGTTGAAGGCGTGATAAGAAAGTTCTTGAGGATGCGATAAGGGGAAAAATGGATAGAAAGATAATGGCAAAGAAGAAAACAAAAGAAGGAAGCCTCGTCACAAGAGTGAAAATGCTCCGATGCGCGATACATCGCATGGGCAACATGGTTTGAGACACAACGTATTGCATAAAGAAAATCATTGTGGTTGCAATAAAGGCATCACAAAGGGAACTTTTGGGACGATGTGATAAGACATCACATGGAGGAAAATATTTGGAGATGCACCATGTCGCAAGATCTAAATCTTTGGGCGCGACAAGAAACTTTTCGAAGGTGCAAAATGGCACTTTGAGGGACCTATTCTCGGGTGCGATAAGCCAAAGGGAAAGCAAAAATGCCTCGATAATTGTGAAACCAAGGAGTGCCCCTACGAAAGGTGATGTGCCACATTATTTGGCACATGTGGTGTCATGTATGGGTGATGATGTGGCAAGAGAGAGGAAAGCCCTAGGAAAACTTTAAAGGACCATAATTTCTTGCTTGGAGCTCAAATTTGGGCAAGTGTACAGTTGTTGGAAAGCTCTCGACGAGAAGAACATGATCGTGAGCTCAAAAGTGACCTCTAAATTGTGTTTAAGACAGAAAAATATTCAATTCCCCACCTCCCTATTGCTACCAAGGGGGTTGGGTATGTTACACATGAAATTGTGCTCTCAAAAACAGAATGGTGTTGATGAAAGTTGAAACCATAAATTGAATTTATGGGACTTCATATTAAGGATGGCAAAGTGAAGACTCAACCACACATCACTAAAGTTATTATTCATTTCCTCAATGAGATTGAATCCCCGAAACAATTGCAATTATTTCTTCGATGCATCAATTATATACTGTCATTTCTCGAAGATGTCTCTTCTGAAGATCTCAGCTACAAAAGTTACTTAGGAAAGGTCAATGGAAGTGGACATATAAACAGAATTGCAATCGCAAACATCTCAGAAAAAGCTCAGAACACTCCACCAATGAGAATACTTAAAGGGGAAGGAAATTACATTATAAGGACTGATGCATCTGCATCAGGGTGGGGAGCAGCTCTCCTAGAAAATGGAGAACTCTGCGGTATGCCTCTGGTGTGTGGGGAGAAACAAAACATCGATATCACAATATGGAACTATAAATTTATGCAATTGTAAAAGCTTTCAGATTATTTATTCTACCATATAAGTTCACAATCCAATCGGATTATAAAGGGATTAAAGGTTTTCTAACTAAAAAGATCGATCCAACATTGGATAAGCATGGTAAGTTAACAAGTTGGCAGCTTTTTATTCATAAATTTGAATGTGAAGTTGAGCATACTCAAGGAAAGGGTAATGCTCTTGCAAATCAACTAAGTTAGCCCCTAGTGGCCTATGCAAAAAAGGAACAAGGCAAGTGTTCCCACTCCAAGGAAGAATCAAAGTGCTCAGCAAACCCTAAAGCATCATGGACCCAACTCATCGAGAATATCCAAAGATTGTCAGATCTTATTATCCAACAAATCCAATTCAGACGTAGAGAGGATTACTATTTGATGAGAGCCGTGACAAAAATAAGCAAAGCTACTCATACAATATTCCCTAGTAGATCAATTTGCATTCTAACAATTCTTTAATTGTTGCATCCATGTCTGCTTTGTTTGTCAGACTAATTGGCATTGCCTTCCTAAATGTCTTTGCTCCTAGAAGTGTTTTTATTTCATAATATTGTTTAGCTAACTGCCAAAATGCTTGTGGGTTTAGACAGCAACACTTTTCAAATTCTTTTTCAAAAATAGGAGCTTGTTGGCGATGTCGTGCAACTGTTGTATAATCTCTGTATTTCTATCTGTACTTTTATTTTCTAGAAATCTTCTACTGCAAAATCTTCAACATCCTGATTTGAAGGTTAAGGATCTAGCTCCTCAATTTTCTTTTCTCCTCTGAACTTGGGGATGTGATGCACCATGGGGACATTATTTTCATAACCACTAAAATGAGCAATATACAAACAACATTCTACATAATCTATTGTAATTCTAGAAAACTGAACGTTGGACTCTTGGCCAAGAATGGCTTGCTTTGTAATATGGAATAGTCTATATACACGTTTACAGGTATTTCACTTGAATAAGAACATGCAGATCTCTAACCTGCTAGGCCAACTATGATTGCCTCCTTTGCTAATTTATTTTTATAATGTACAGGGACACAAGTTTCATGCATCATATTTTATGTACATCCTTTCTCAAAAGAGTCTTTTGGTTGGTCCTAACCTGAATGGGAATTCTCTTGGGACATCTATCCTATTTGAGGTGTTAGGTTGAGGCCTAAACTGTATAGTGGGTTTTTCAAGCTTGCTTGTAGACATTTGGCTCCACTTGGGTTTCACATCTCTAGCCTCGTATTTTTGTTCCTCTCTTCTTCCTCTAATACTGCTCAAACTGAGGTTTTCTCCCTTTTTAAATGGCTCATTTTTTTCTAATAAGTTGTACCATTTCATTTTGCTAGGGTGCTCTGTAAATACGTTAGCTTCATCTTCATATTCGCCAGCAGAATCTGATTCATATATTTCATCACCATAGTAGAAAGATTTTTCATCTGACTGAATATATTCCCAATGCTCTCCAAACTCTTCATCGACATAAAGTGCGCTCACTTTTGATTTCTTAGATGGGCAATCTTTTGCAAAATATCCTGGATTGTTACAAAGGTAACATTTCTTTCCACCTTTCTGTCCTTTGAAATTGGAACTCTTCTTCTGGTGGAATGGTCATTCCTTCCAATAATTCTTATGGGGTTTTCTGTGCCTGTTGTGAGAACACTTGAGCCAATACTTTCTCTTCTTTTGAGAGTGTTATGTTCCATGTTTCCCATAATGTTTAGCACATGAAAAACATTGGCAATCTTTAACATCTACTTTATTTTTAATAATACTTTTCAGAGATTTTCTATCCATACAAAATTCTTCTATACAAACCCTGATCATCTCAACAACTGCTACAAGATAGAACTTTTCAATATCTAAATTTCTATTTACAATCATTATGTTCACCTTGTCAGGAATGGGATAAGGTATCCATCTTATGAGATTCAATTTAACAGCAGCATCATCAGCATCACCACTTCAGTATACTAATTTTTCATATCTCTCAAGAATTCGTTGAATGCTTTCAAGATGTGCAGTTCCATTCCTAACAATTTTCTCAAGTGACTGTCACCAGTGACTTCTTTCCACATACCGAAAGCTGTAATTATAATTTTCTTTAAAGAAGTTAGGTTTGTGACTTAGTCTTTTGACAGGGATTTGGTGCCTACTTCAAGAAGATTCCCTACTACATTTTCCACCCTGCCAGGGACTCTAGCCAACCAATACATTAAATTCCTTTGAACTGTGTTGTGATTACACCAACTATTTGACCGTCAATCATATTATTTTCTGTTTGTGATACTCTGCACAAGTTCATCCATTCCTGTAATTTTTATTCTCGTTCTATTGTTGTTAACCCATGAAAGTCTAATCGGAGATTCAAGGAAGACTTCAATCAGAGTTTCTCTATTTTTTCTGGAATCTCTTCTCCTAAAGCAGCTTCTACTTTGCGGAAGCTTGGATATTCATCTGGTTTAGGGATTGGTCCTGAACTTGTTTTTCTTTACTTCTCTAATTTCTTGAAGCGGTTCCGCCAACTGGTTCATCTTAACTTGGATGTAGGCATCAAACATTTCAATAGCTTTTATTAAACTTCCACACATGGTTTTAACTTTTGAATGACGTGCGGAAGGTGTTACAACAAAATCTAGCACCCACAAAAAAGTGTAAAGTCCCAATCACCAAGGTGTTAGTTTTGTGCAACTTAGGAAGGCTACCCACTGTCACCTCCGTAGCTCTTCCTCACTCTTTTGGTTGGATCTTCTCCAACTCAGGGGGGCTTCCCTAAATAAGATTGCTAAGGCTATGGAGTGAGGATCTTAGGTGAGGTAGGAAGAGTAAGCCTTAACAAAATGTATGGTTGTAAGAGTATATGAAATGGAAATAGAAATGGAAATGGAAATGGAAATGGGATAAGGACAAGATAGGAAAATGAAGGACAAAAAACAAGGAATGAAAAGAGATGGAAGGAAACCAATGTCTATCAATCATGGGCTAATGGAGTCATGAGATGTTACTAAATGGAGGGACAAAATTAGTCATATCACAACTTCTTCAATGAAGGTGTTAAGTGGATGAAAGGGTTATTTTTTCCACCTCCAACCAACAATGGATAAAAGGCTGTTTGCTATATTCTCATTCTAATTATGTGTACTCAAGAAAAATGGACTAGTTTTTTACTTTGATCTGTAGAGTATTTGCTGGAATTACATGGAAATAAATCTTGGAGGGCCCTAGAAGGTATCACTCATCAACAAAACATAAAAGTGTTGTATTGTTTCTGAATTATTAATCCAAATCTGCAATTAATTTATTACATGAAATAAACAGAAATAAAACGGCGATTAAATCAAGAGGGAAAAACCTCCTCACATTGATTTACTCCTAAATAATAATATTTAGGTCTTTATATTAAATTGAAACAAGAAATTTTCTATATAATTTCACAACAATGAAAGCATTAAACTTTACACCAAAGTAGAAAGCTATACCCCATGTCTTGATTAGTCATCAATCTTGGTAATTCAAGGGAGCTCCGTCATGCTTCAACTCCTAAGCTCCAATACTTCATCACTTCTCTAACTCCTAAATCTCTGGATGCCAATTCCCCCACGAAATGGAGAGAAGCTCCTCTTTATATAGAGGGTAATTCATCTCTCTTACAATAAAATACAATATTTGCTAACTAACTCCATGACAAGTCAAACAATAATAAAATAGTGGAGTAGTTAAGCAACATCCTCTAAAAATAGCACAAGAAGGTGGGGTGCTTCCTCTAAATGAGTAGTTGACCATGTCAAGTGCTCCATCAAATGGTAAAATAATGCCTCAATAGTGTGACCCCCAAGATGCATACATGCAAATACAATAAAATATTCTTGACATGGGAGAGTGCTCCATAACCACCATCCCAAAATAGCAAGAGATCCACAAGATGCATGAGCAAGTGTGCAAGATACCAACTAGATGGAGCACTCCACAATAAAGTCTTGGTCAAGGCTCCAACAAATTTCTCAAAATAGAAAGATTTCTCATGGGCTCTTTCAGATTCATCAATGTGCAACCACGTCAATAAATAAATAAATAATCTCCAAGATAGTTACAACTCCTCAAGACTTGTGCAAGGAAGGGGTCAACAGCAATAAATTAGTTAATCTCCAACCAACTCCACATGAGTAAATCCCAAGGCAACCAACTCCATGGATGAATGGACAAGATGAAGTAGTCAAACCTCAAAATAGTAAATGGACAACCTCCAACAAAACAAATATAGGGAGATAAGGGTGAATTAGGGTTTTGACTATGCCAAAACTCCATAAAATAAATAATTATACATCTCCAAGAATAGCAATAAGAGTCTCCACAAGTTCGCCCTCCAAGGATATGCCCAAATATAGTAAGATGGCCAAGGATATGCCCAAATATAGTAAGATGACAAAGTATATGCATTTAATGTGCCACCTCCCCCCTTCAAGTGTGAAAAGGAAGCCAATGAAGTAGGGTGCCCAAGCTATTAACCTTAATCTGAATAAATTAGATTAATTTAACCATTAAATAGTTAAATCAACATCAACATGTGTGCACAAAGGTTAGTGCTCAAATAGAACCATAGTCCCCCTCCAATTAGTCACCAACAGATTAAATCACCATGAACATGTGTGCCAAAGAGGGGTGCACTTTAATAAAGAGTTGCACCATGTAAATAAAGATGTTCTCCCTAGCAAAACCCCACCATGATAACAATAAAACATAAATCCCAACCTAAGGTGCACCACCACCAAGAGATTATTACATCAAAAGTAATTATCCAACCTTAGGGAAAAGGTTAGATCACCATCAAATCATATGTAGTACCCCCCCCCCTCCCTTATAACTCAAACTTAGGAAATAACACATCAATGAGGGTACTAACATCATCAAACACATTTCCCCCTAGGTGATGTCTAGCAAATGTTAGATCATAATGTTAAATTGCCTAGGAAAATCCCACAAAGGAAACATGAATCATCCCACCATAGCAACATCATAAGATAAAGGGACATAAAAAAGCACTAACCCATCCAATCATCAAATATGTTCCCCATCACACATCCAACACATGAGGATCATGCAGAACACCCCATCCTAGTGACACCAACATCATACATCAACCCACCAAATCACTAGGAACTATCAACAACAATGTCATGAAACATCTACCTCCTACCACCATCATCATCTAACCCCTTGGGGGGCTAGAACTATCATCCATATCCAAGATAAGCATATATAGTATATACCAAACCACCATAATGAGATAGTATGCTCCACAACCATCAAAAGTGCAACCAAGGGGTGATCAACAAGGCAAGCATATGTGGAAAGACCACCAAGCAGCAAATACAATCATCCAAACAGGGAGAAGTGAGAATCCCCCAACCAAAGACCTCCATCAAAAATGATATGATTCCATGAAAATAAGGGGCTCCATGAAGATGAATCGCCCCTAGTCAGTCCAATAACTTCAAGGAACCAGCAACAAATTTCTGATGAAAATCACAAAGTGGAACCTCGTACAATATGAGGTGTAACAGAAGGTATTTACATTAGAGTCAATCTCATCAACATTCAAAGAGATAGCTCTATAAGACATCTCAATTCTATTTGTACTAGCATGTACATCATTTACACAGGATGAGATACCAGATAAGCAAGAGGCAACATGGGCAACATTGATGTCTAGAAAAGTTATCAACTGGTTGATTTTAAGGTGAGTCGTTGACATCCATTTACTCTGCCAATTTCCTTGTTTATATTCAAGGGCCAACTGATCATTCCCTTGAATTAGTATGGCTGATTGGTATCGTATCCTCCAATCATCTACTTCTTTGTCTTCTCCTGCTTGCATGTTAGGTCAAGAGATGGACCCCCAAGGTTTTTCTGATCTAACCTTGGCAACAGAGACATCAATGCCCAGGGGAACTTGCAAGGATATTTTATGGCTTTGTTTGGGTAGTCTCAGTGATTACTTCTTTCTTCAAGTCTGTGTTGAAGAGGAGCTTGGATTTTATCAACATATGGCATAAATCTGACTGCTACAAATTTCATGGTTATGGGTCGAGGCTTCAGAGACCATCTGTCTCTTATAAACTTCTTGATTTCCACAATAAAGTGGTCAGGGTTCTTTCTGTCCATATATTATTTTATTGCAAGAATATTATCTCCTATATAACCCTATGTGTCAACTATCCTCCCATATTGGATCAAATTATGTCCCATTACTAGGAACCTATTACCTTGTGGTAGATTGGCATTTGTCAAAAATGTATTGTGTAGCTTGAATATAGCTCTACCACCAACTGCTAGGTAGGACACTTTTGAAAGAAGTCAAACTCCTTTTAGTTCAATGCACATGACAAGTCTATGCAAAGTTATTTGATTTGTCAAGGCCATGTTATAGTTTAGTTGGACTTCTTAGTATGCTTGCCTGTCTAGTCAACCTTTAGATTGGCATCTGCATGCCTCGTGCCAATCAAGGTGTGCAAAATCAATAATACATACCACATATTCTCCAGCTAGTTCATAAGCAAAAAGTGGATTAATCATGAATTCTAATTGAGAAATGTGTACATATTTGTATCTTTCAGAAACCCATTTGTGACATTCTTGCTCTATTATAAAAGGTAGATATACTAGAGCTATGCCAGATTCAGTAGTTGAAATTTCTACCTCTGATTGCTTTATTGTTGTAGTAAATAATGCGTTGGAAGTTGTTTCATTATATATATCTTTAATAAGGGTTTCACAGAAAGCAAAGTTGTCTAATTATCAATGATAGCTGTTTTTTCTTTATATATGCTAAGAATGCTGTCAAGGTCAGAGCCAGTGGCCATGGAGTTTGAGTGGTTGAACAAATTCATTCCAAAGCTGGTGGTCATGGAGTTTGAGTGGTTGAACGGATTCATTCTAAGGTTTTCCATTGAAGGGAACATTTTTAAAGTTTTCACTACATTGATGCTGCAGGAAGGAGTAATAGAACATAACTCAATGAGCCCAGACCAAGGGACCAGTGGACTTGCTACGCCTCCTCTGGATATATATATATATATATATTCCTAGGAAGAAAATGTAACTTCTATTTCAAGCAGAAAAAGGGTCACGTTCCATATGTGCAGTAAGTACCCTGAAATTCTACTCGAGTTATGCAATCAGAGAGAATTTGAAGCATAGTAGCTTCTAACATCTAAGCTAAAATAACAATCCTGAACTCAAGGTCAAAGGAATAATCCAAAAAAGAGATCAAAGAAGGTAAAGACTTAAGAGCCTCTAAACATTTCCCATATCGTGCATTGCATCAGCTATAAAAACTCATAAAAGAGTCAAAAGCAAGGTTTGAAATATCATAACAACAATTAAATTTAAAGAACATGTAAAGATCTCAGTGTTACTGGTAGAGAGATGTCGACCTTTTCTTCCAATATCTCCCAAGATTCTCTAGCTAACTCCAATGCTCTTTTGGACAGATCATCAACTTCCATATTAAACTCCCTATAGATGTGTGCATAGGAGATGACAAAGAAAATTGGTTCCATCAACTTGACTTTATCAAAAAGGGGTCTCAGGATTAGATTTTGCATACCTATTGATCCTACTACCTAGCCTATTACTAATTTTGAATCACCTAACCCCTAAATGTGAGTAATACCATGTTCAACTACCAACCTTAATAGGATTTCCAAGGCCTTCTACTCTGCAATATTATTTGTACCCACCCCTAGACCAGCTCTCTTATGAGATTTAGAGAGGTATATCACACCTCCAACACCACATAATTCAGGGATACCTTGGCAAGCACCATCAAAGAAAGTCCATGCATAAGTTTTTTCAACCTCCAGATTGCAACCTGCCTTGGAGCTTTAACCTTTGGAGTCATTTTTATGCCTTCATAGAGGTATTTTATTTGATGATGTACATGAAAAGGAGGGATCTCCTTCTCTACAAAAATGTTAGTTCCTTCCTGTCCAAATGGCCCTAGAGGCAATAAGGGGCAATGATCTATGTTCTTTGAGTACTCTATTATCAAACATTTCTACAAACAATCCAACAAGGAAGTCTCCTGCCAAGTACCCTATTCTCCAAATAAGGGGAGAATAGCACCCCATACGTCCTTAGCAAAAATACAACGAACCAGTAGGTGGTCTATTGTTTCCCCTTCATATTTACATAGAGTGCAAATTCCAGGACCTTGCCTTGCCCTATTTTGTAGAACCTCATTGACCAAAGATTTATTTGCTAGGGCCAACCTCATAAAACTTATTGATTTCATTGGAGCTTTACTTTCCAAATCTTCCCCCACCACCAAGCTTTTACACCTCCAACACCACATAATTCAGGGATACCTTGGCAAGCACCATCAAACGAAGTCCATGGATAAGTTTTATCAACCTCCAGATTGCAACCTGCCTTGGAGCTTTAACCTTTGTAGTCATTTTTATGCCTTCATATAGGTATTTTATTTGATGATGTACATGAAAAGGAGGGATCTCCTTGTTTACAAAAATGTTAGAGTTCCTTCCTGTCCAAATGGCCCTAGAGGCAATCAGGGGCAATGATCTATGTTCTCTGAGTGCTCTATTATCAAACCTTTCTACAAACAATCCAACAAGGAAGTCTCCTGCCAAGTACCCTATCCTCCAAATAAGGGGAGGATAGCACCCCATACGTCCTTAGCAAAAATACAACGAACCAGTAAGGTGGTCTATTGTTTCCCCTTCACATTTACATAGAGTGCAAATTCCAAGACCTTGCCTTGCCCTATTTTGTAGAACTTCATTGACCAAAGATTTTTTTGCTAGGGCCAACCTCATAAAAATTATGGATTTCTTTGGAGCTTTACTTTCCAAATCTTCCCCCACCACCAGGTTATTACCACTGTTTCATCATCAAACATAGCCTTGTAACTTAAGCTAGTTGTCAACTATCAAGTGGGAGGACTTTTGGATCACACTAGGGTATCATCCTCCAACCTCGATCTGATAGAACTCTGAGCCAGTGTCTGGGTGTAATCCTTCCATAAATCTGCATCCAAACCTTCCAATCCTAGAGACTCTGCATTCATCCATCCTTACTGCCAGATATCAGTAACAATTGGATCTGCGACATCAGCTAGTACTAGTCTGCATTGTTCATTCAATGTATTTAACATGTGCTACAGGAGATGATGATGCCCCACGCATCCCATCCAAGGATCTATCCCCAATCTTACCTTCCTCTATCCCACACTCTCCATGCAAGCCAATTCCCAATAAGAGGGAAGGATAGGACTATGGCTTTCTAGATTATCAAAGCATTTGCGATAGAATTAACAAGTGTCCGAAACCATTCTTCAAAAGTCAATGGGTCAAGATATTTTTGCAATATAACATTATGCCAAAGACCTTCATCGTTGATGACCCTCCAGAGACTCTTAGCAACTAATGCTTTGTTGAACTAACGTATATTTTTTAAACCCCACCCACCACCAACCTTGGGCTTGGCTATTCTCTTCCAATTGACAAGAGCAATTCCATCTATTTCTCTCCTTCCAATCCACAAAAATTGAAAACACTTTTTTCTTATCTTTTCCAACATTCCAACAAGGATATAGGACAAAGAGCACCAATAAATAATTGAACAGATAGCAACTTGAAAATTCACAATTACTCTTTGAGCACCAAATAGCAACCAAGGGAGAAAAGCTTGAAAAATTGATGCCAAATAGTTATGCATCCCACAAAGAAAAAGCCCTTGTACATCACATATGCTCCAAGAAAGATATATCAATTAAGCTCCAAGGAGGGGAAACTCCAAAAATCCAACCATGAGTACAACTAAGGAAGGGCTACTTTTTATATAAAGTCTAGCTCAACTTCCTTTACAATAAAATAATAATTTCTCATGTGAAAACCATCTAGCCTAGGGTGGAGTAAAGAATTATTTCCTCCAACTGATTATTCAACAATACATAAAATAATGAAGTGGTCAAGGCCACATGTACAAGTCTCCAACAAACATATGCCCAAGAGAGTGGGGTGTCCCCGTCAAAGAAGAAAGAAGATGAGCCAAGGTGCAATGTTTAGCCTCCAAAGGCTTCCAAGTGGATAGATCCACAACCAACTACTAAAAAAGGTAAATAAAACCTCCTAGATCTCCTCCAAGGTGGATGTGTAGCTCTCCAAGGTGAAACGCCCCAACAAGCAATGAATAGAAGCTCCCAAGAGTGAAAAGCCTCCAATATGTTAAAATATATCCAGTGAGAGTTAAGGTGTTCACACCAAAAGGTTATTTCTTAATCAGCTTTCATTTTTGTTTCAACAGCTAGACCCCACATGGGCCCCACCAGAGAGAGCGTAGGCGATTTTATTGATTCCTAACTTGCATATATATAAGAAGTATCGGGCTGAGGGGGAGATACTCTCCAAAAATGACAAGTCCGTCAAGCCTGGGCGCGACTTGAGAGCCCGTGGAGGGTAAACGGTAGGAGATATTTCATACAGACCGAGTTAGGGCCTGTAGCAGCCAATATATGCACACAAAGAAGACTGTAATGACAAGAACAGAGCACGGGTTACCTACAGCAGAGTTGCAAACCCTACTCAGCATATGAACAGAACCCGAGTCCAATAGCACGCGTACAACCAAGTAGAGGGACATACTATGCTCAATGAAACCTGTGTACTGTGTATTTTAGCAATATTAAATAAATAACTTCTAAACATTATGTATTTGAGTGATTGTTAGCATTTTTCTTTCTTTCATGTTTGTATTTTTTAGTGTAAACTTTACATGGTATCAGAGCCTGAGAAAAATCTAACAATCCTCATCAGTTAAAATGACAAAGGAAGTCTGTCAAGCCTGTCTATCTTGTACTCAGACCAGTGATGTCTGGTACATAGACAGTGGGGCGTCCAGCCACATGACTGGTCACAAGCATTATTTCAACAACTTAAATGAGAGAGAGCTCGGGTTCGAAATTCTTCTGGGTGACGATTATGCCTATCAACCAAAGGGGACAGGAATAGTGAAGTTTGAGAGGGAATCAGGTAAACCCCTCTACCTCTCAAATGTTCTCTATGTCCCAGGTCTAAAGAAAAACCTAGTATCAGTCTCAGCTTTAGAAGACAAAGGATATGAAGTATCCTTCAAGGACCGAAGGGCCTACATTAAACCAAAAGGGACAGGGAAGAACTTTGAGCAAGTTATTGGAGTAAGGAAAGACAAGCTATACAAACTTCAATTTGACTCTCACTATGCACTTGCTAACAGTAGTGATAGTAGGGACTGTGAGATGTGCAATAGGCGCATGGCACATCTTGGACATGGCGCTCTCAAAATTTTGAGTAGAATTGTGACTGGAATACCTTCCTTCTCCACAGAACATCATGAGATATGCAAAGGATGTGCCCTAGGTAAATATGTAAGAGCACCTTTCCCTAGAAGTGATTACAAATCCAAAGGCATCTTGGACTTAGTTCACACTAATATCTGTGGTCCTATGTCCTCCTTGTCTATAGGGGGAAAGTTTAAGTACTACATCATCTTTATAGATGATTTTTCTAGAAAGACTTGGATTTTTTTTTGATAGGAAAGACCTCAAAAGAGGTACTCAAAAGATTTAAGGAATTCAAAGCCCTTGTTGAAACTCAAACAGGGAGGAGAATAAAAATGCTCAGATCTGATGATGGGGGAGAGTACACTTCTCTTCCTTTCAAGAAATTCTGCTCGGAAGCTGGGATTAAGAGGGAGCTAACAATCCCATACACCCCTCAACAAAACAAAGTTTCATAAAGGAAGAAAATAGCAATTGTTGGAGCAGCAAAAGCAATGTTACATGATCAGGATCTCCCCAAGTTCCTCTAAGCAAGCATGTTACACTGTTGTATATCTTCAAAATATACATCCTCATAAGGTCCTTGGGAATATAACTCATGAAGAAGCTTTCACAGGAAAGAAACCAGACATTAGCCATCTTCGCATTTTTGGTTGTATTGTCTACTGTCATATTCCTGCTAAAAGAAGAACCAAACTAGATCCCACGGCAGAGAAAGGGATTCCAGTGGGATACAGTGAGACTTCCAAAGCATACAGGGTTTACATTCCTCTCTTCAGGAAGACAGTTGTATGCAGAGATGTGAAATTTGAGGAAGAAAGAGCCTTCTGAAAATCTCTTCAAGATACAGATATTATGAAGGAAGAAACCCCTCAACAAGAAGAAATACCCATCCCCCAAAATTCAAGACCATTTTTAGAGAATCAACAAGAGGGAGGACAACCAATGTCTCCTAGGAAGAAAAATCCAAAGTGGGTTGAACAACTGCTAAAGGAAGCTAGTGAGCAAGTGAAATCACCCAGAACCTCCTTCAGAACCAGCATTCCCCCTCAAAGGTATTCAGGATATGTTGCTCTTATGAGTGACATTGTTGATTCAGAACGAGCCAGCTTTGAAGAGGCTAATACAAAACAAGTGTGGAAGGACTCTATGATGGAGGAATATGCCTCCATAATAAAAAATGATGTGTGGGAAATAGTTCCCAAACCAAAGAACAAATCGATTGTAATCTCCAAGTGGATATACAAAATCAAACATGAAGTGGATGGTAGCATAGATAGTTTTAAGGCTAGATTTGTGGCACGAGGATTTTCTCAAAAGGAAGGGGTGGATTACGATGAAACTTTTGCCCCAGTAGCACATTATACTTCCATTCATGCAATCATGTCTATTGTTACTCAGATGGGATGGAGAATACATCAAATGGATGTCAAGACCGCCTTCCTTAATGGCAAGATTGAGGAAGAGGTATACTTAGAGAAACCTCTGCGTTTGGAAGTTTATGATAGAGCCAGTCATGTTTGTAGACTCAAGAAGGCACTATATGGGCTAAAGCAAGCACCTAGAGCTTGGTACTCTAGAATTGACAGCTACCCACAGAGTATTGGCTTTATTAAGAGTGATTCAGACTCAAATTTGTACCTTCTTATGAATAAAGAGGGCATTCTCATCCTTGTACTCTATGTGGATGATTTATTTCTGACTGGAGCAGAAACAATGATTACAAAGTGCAAACAAAATCTGGCCAAAGAATTTGAAATGAAGGACCTTGGTCTAATGCACTACTTCCTTGGTCTAGAAATATGGCAACAAAAGGGAGAAATTTTCCTTGGTCAAGGAAAATATGCGGTTGAAATTCTCAAAAGGTTTGGGATGGAGGACTGCAAACCCATGGCCACTCCTATGGTTACAAATCTTAAGAAACTAAGCACCTCTGAGTCAGAGAAGGTGAGCCCTACCATCTATAGACAATTAATTGGATGCTTGATGTACTTAACTAACACCCGACCTGACATCTATTTCGTTGTCAACACTCTTAGTCAACACATGGTGGACCCTAGGAGAGTGCATTAGATAGCAGCAAAACACATTTTGAGGTACCTCAAAGGTACCATAGAATACAGAATTCAATACATTCAAAGAGATCAAATTAGATTAATGGGTTACTCATATTCAGATTGGGTCGGCGGCAATGTGGACCAAAAAAACACCTTTGGAGGATGTTTTAGTCTTGGATCAGGCGTGATTTCATGGTACAGCAGAAAACAAAAATCAATAGCTCTCAGCTATGCAAAGGCCGAGTATATGGCAGCCAGCCAAGTTAGTTCTGAAGCTCTTTGGCTTCGAAAAATCCTGGTAGATCTTTTAGAGTCCAAATTGGATCCTACTGTAATATAGTGTGATAATCAAAGTTGGATTAAACTCTCTGAAAATCCAGTATTTCATGATAGGTCCAAACATATTGATATCAGGTACCATTTTATCAGGGACAGAGTATTGAAAGGAGCAGTAAAACTCCAATACATCTCCACAAATGAACAAGTTGTTGATATTCTCACTAAAGGATTACCTAAAGGAAAGTTTGAATACTTCTGGAAGAAGTTGGGAGTCATGGAGTACACTTTCCTCACTAAGAGGGACTATTAAAATATATCTAGTGAGAGTTAAAGTGTTCACACCAAAAGGTTATTTCCTAATCAGCTTTCATTTTTGTTTCAGCGGCTAGACCCCACATGGGCCCCACCAGAGAGAGCGTAGGCGATTTTATTGTTGCCTAACTTGCATATATATAAGAAGTGTTGGGCTGAGGGGGAGATACTCCAAAAATGACAAGTCCGTCAAGCCTGGGCGCGACTTGAGAGCCCGTGGAGGGTAAACGATAGGAGATATTTCATACAGACCGAGTTAGGGCTTGTAGCAACCAATATATGCACACAGAGAAGACTGTAATGACAAGAATAGAGCACAGGTTACCTACAGCAAACCCTACTCAGCATATGAACAAAACTCCAGTCCAATAACACGCGTACGGCCAAGTACACGGACATACTATGCTCAATGACACCTGTGTACTGTGTATTTTTTCTCTTAGCAATATTAAATAAATAACTTCTGAACATTATGTATTTGTGTGATTGTTAGCATTTTTCTTTCTTTCCTGTATGTATTTTTTAATGTAAACTTTACACAATATATGCATGAAAATATGAGCCATGTGGCCTCAAGAGCTAGGGCGCTCTTCACCATGGGAAAATATCAATAATGAACTCCCCAAATAACAAAATGCTCAAGCAAAAGATGTGGGGTGATCTTCAAATAGGTGGTCAAAATGCAGCAAAATTTTTCCCACAACGGATTTTAAAAGCACCATAACTATGTTAATTTTTTCTAGAATTTCTATTATGACCATATTTTGGAAATCCTATGGTTGTTATGCATCTAATGGCGTTGATCTAGCAAAACTCTAGGCACTCTATCAAAAGATAATTGTTCTTGAAGGTAGGTCGCCCTCAAAATATGCAATGCAACCCTAGATCTAGGGTTTGGAACCTCTTAGATCTTCTTCAATGTGGGACGTCCTCAACTATGAGTGCAAGCATCCTTCTTCAAGATGGATGTCTCCTAAAAATAGGGCATGAAACCATGAAAAACCTCCTCAAGAGACTTGTGGCATCTCCCAAGGTGAAAAGTCCCATCAAATGTGCAAAAGTAACCTCCAAGGCAGACATCATCCTTAAAGCAAGCAAGTGAAGCCATGGTACAAGGCATCAACATGCCAAATTTTAATAACACTCAATCATCTCCATAAAAAGAAGGGACGGCCCCCCTTTAATCCAACAATATGACCCAACATTGTGCAAAATAATCTCCAAGCTGGCACTTATGGACCAATAAAGCATGAGATGTAAAGAGGTAAGAGGAGTAATTCAAATATGCCATGAACCATGTGCCCACTGCCAAGTCACCAAGTAACCAACTAGCTCATCAAGGAGAAGGACGACCTCATCAAAATATGCATGAAGTGAAGATGAATGTGCACATGCCTCCAAATGTGGGCCTAGGAAGGGGAGCACTCTAGGTGATTCCATGCTCCATGATACAAGTAATCCATCCACATGTGAATATCATCCATAAGACCTAGGGCGTTCGAGAAAAACGAGCCTTAACCATGCCCGTGTTCATCCAGATTCCAAACCATGTGACAAAACACATGTAGGAAGGCGAGTACATGCCAAGTGCTCTATACTATGGTGAAGATAATCAATTAGAGATGCCAATACAATGTCGACTTAGCCCCAAAGTGCTAGGGCGTTCCACTAAGGGATCCATACATCCTCATGTCCAATCATCTAGCGAGGAGTGGAGACTAGAACATCACATGATCAAGTGTAATGTTATCTTTGTTGTCGTCCTAATACACACCTGGGTTATCGTGGAAGAAACCTTCAATCCACTTGGTGTGTCCTTGGGGGCAAGTCTCGAGTCAAGGTGATGTCACCTGATCCTCAACTCTTCCATCTAGGCCAACTCCTAGCGAAGCCAAGGGGGTGTAGTCCCTATGAAAGAAAACTAAGGCTTTTTCTAAACTAAGATAGAAAAATAATTTAGCCTAGGAGTTTATTGCTGAAAATAAAAGTTCGATCACACTACTTAGCATGTATCATCATAAAGAACATTTGCTCATGAAATATTTATACATAAAAAAGGATACAACCACTGCAATAATCAAGAGCATCAATGAGATTAGATAACATGCATGAATAAAATTGCTTGCATAAGACAGATTGAAAATATGTTTTAACCAGTGCCTTAAAGGGAGTCGTGGGCAGTGTAGATCAAAGATTTTATTAGGGTTAATTTTGTAATTAATTAGTGAATGTGTTTGGCCCCTTAGGAAGCTTGTTCTTTGCTTGGACTTGCTGAGAATTTACCGAAACCCAATGGTTTCACCAGTAAATTCACCGAAAGCGCTGGATGTCCAACACGGCGAACCGTCTTACTTCGCAGGTCGCTTTCAGGCCTTTTCCTCCCAATGAACTCACAATATTAAAGGATTTCCCTATTATACTAGCAAGGTTCAATTACTTTGATGAAAATAAAAGATGGATCATACACTCTGCTTTGAAATATTGAGGCACTTGTGCAAACAAAGAGATGAGTTGCAACACATAAATTTATATACCCTACTTTGAAATATTGAGAGAGATTAACAATATATTGCTTAGCGCTTTTGTTGCAAAATTGAATGAAGGAAAACTACTTGAAACTAAACATTGCATGAGAATCTAAGCATTAGTTTAGCATGCATGAAGTTAGAGTGTTGTAGTGTGTTTGATATTGCTTGATTTGTGTAACTAATTATTAGATTTAAGCATGCACAACTTTACGAGAAAAAGACAAACCACAACACCAATCCCCCTAAGGGGAGGAAGAAACTGGGCACAAACGGCCGCTTTTATTACTTATTACAATGGAGAACTTTAGTGTTCTCTTTGAGCTTTTAGCTCTTTTAGAAGAAAAAGGATCCTTATTGATGGATCTTTAAGAGGAGTACAAGAAGAAAGAATAGAAAAGAAACACTTCGTTTTGACGAAGTTACAACCCCCTAGGGTCCTTGAAAGTCTTGATTTTCGCCCAACACGGGCAAAATCTCCTCTTGGATCTGTATTTGCTGCAACAAAACAGCCAACATATGAAGTTAGAAATGATAGAAAGAAGCTTTAAACAAAATAAAAATTTATCAAAAATTTTAGAAATTTTTCGAAGGCAAAAAAAAACTGATATTTTTGGGGTTTTTTAAGGGTTTAAACAATCCTGACTTAGGCTCTCTTTAAGGATTTTTGTTTGTTGTTTTGGGACAGCAAACATACAGTCCCTAAACAGCTTGATAAACAATTTAAACTAAGCAAGAAACCTTGATTTAAAACTTAAGATAAAAAGACCAAGTAAAAAGCTTCAAAAAATCACCTAGATCTACCTTTAAAATGACAAATTATAATCAAATCTAGGAGATACATGCATGCAGCCTTTAGATGTTTGGAAATAAAGTATTGACTTATTCTAACTTGCATGCAATCGAAAGGAAAGAGTAAGGAAGAGATATTTTATCAATTTATGGAGCTTTCGTCTGAGTCTGGAACTTTGGGCTATGGGGTTCTCTTGGTAATGGACAAGAGGGCGCTTGATCTCATGAACTTTGGACGATGACAATGGAAGCCACCATTTGCCAATCCTCCTTCTTGAAGAACCTGTAATTAGACGCTTCAATCACGCAAACAACTGTTAAAGGCATTCCCTACACACATAGCTCACAAAACATGTTAGATTTAACCTAAAATAGAACATGCATTTAGGAGTCTATGGAGTAAGTAAAGGCAATAAGAAAAATCAACCTAAATATTTCTTACCTAATCATATGACAGCATACCTATTAGGCTTTAACAATTGAGCATAAGATCAAAACATTAATCAATACATGTTACCTCATAAACTATTTGCATTTAGATAAAAGCCACCACACATGAGTCCACACCAAAATTGCACCAAAGAATTATTTTATTCCAATGCTTGCAAAATGTTACAATAGTTTCTTCACCCAAGACTGAACTAGCTAAAGGAGAGGTCAACCCTTTCTTAAATAGGAATGGGAGGTGACAATCCCTAAGTAATGCATGTGCTAGGGTTAGGTTTAGGGTTTAGGAAAGCATGAGGATATGAGGGAGTTACGTGGAAGTGAAGAGGAGATGCGTGGGAGTGAATAGGAAGTGGAGTGGAGAGGTGTTAGGATATGTAGAGTGGAAGGGGAGTGGAGGATGAGTTATGTGAGGAGGAGTGGGAGTGAGTGTGAGTGATGGGTTAGTTAAGTGATGTGTGGGCCACTTAAGAGATGCACTAGGGTTTAGGAATGCGCCACTTAGGATAGTGAGTCGAGTTCCTTCATTGGAACCTTCTCCCAACTCCATGTCATCTTAATTAAGTCGACCTCCCCTTAGCTAACTCGCCTTAGGCATTTAGTCAACTAGGGACATACAAAAAACATGTTTAAAACATGTTCCCCAGTTCTCCTAAAAATTGGGAGATTAATTAAATTACCCATTTTTCGTAAATTTCGAGTAAAATTGATTTTTTAGTGATAATAATCACTTGTTAGTCTCGAAAGATGGGAAATAGGGGTTTACATCATACTCTGGACTGGAAAACGACTATAAATATGGCATCTGACAACATTTGATGCCATATTTTTTACATTTATTGACTCGGAATTAATAAATTCCATTTTTGCGGGAATTTAATTAATTCACTGAAAACTTTAAAAAAAAAACTATCAGACTTAGCCACAATTTCCAAATGACTCAAACACTATGTTCTAGTATGAGCTTATATACATTCTGACACTAGACATTGGATTTTCCATACCAAGACCTGCTTGTCAACACATACTCCAGCTTTAGAGCTAAGTCTTTTGAGTGAAAAAACTTAGAAATTATTTTTTCTTCTCACTAAGGAAAGCAGAAAAAATAATTAACGAGTAGAAAAAAACACTCCAAAAATAATTAACGAGAAGAAAAAAACACTCCAAAGTATGTGCTTACTCATGGTCTTGGGTGGCCAATATCCTTTTACAATATCTCATACTTAGAACATTTATTACAATGGTGGAAATGCGGAAAAAACGGGGTCTTTTACAAGACCGGCTGAACTCTGAATTCTACAAATATGAGCACTAATTGCTCATTCTTTGGCGGCTCTTCAGGAAATCCAGCTTGTGCAAACTACTGGATAACAATCTCTACGATAAGCAAGTATACAAAGCAATACATCATCAAAACCTCTAGCACATTATCATCCATGTCATCAACAATCTATGGAACCAAGTGAACACCCTAACCATCCAAAGCTCTTTGTGATGAAAATCACAAGGGTAGTGAAAAAATTCACTAGTATAGGCCTCATGCAAAATGAGGGATAACACTATGAACAACATAATCGCTCACACGTGGCTCAAGCACACCTCTCCATGGCAGTCACCGAAGCCCTAAACATGTCCTGATTCTTCATTTGCTCCATATGAAAATCCAACTCAAACAACCTTTACTACACACTAATACCACTTAATTAAAATTTTGACTGCTAATATTATTGGAGCATTAATACCCCAATAGAGCCAAACTGTTGACACAAAAAAAAATTTGCTAAAATTTATTTATTTGTTCGTGAAGCTAACACTTGTTTCAAATCTACAACTAAACATGTAACAATTATCAAGACAACTACCACGTTTCCTAAATAAAACAACAAGTCCTAGCCTCCATGCACAATGATAATATTCCCATAAAAATGAATACACGTGATCTTAATGGCATGCAAATTGCAATGACTAAAGTATGAAGATAGCTAGATTTATACATTAGAATTATGCCAACTAGAGTTGATGTAGATACTACAATGATGAAATGATTACACATGTACTTCAGAGCAAATGCCTACACTTAAGCATAAGTTTCTTGATTACCACCCCAACATTAGAGTGAAAGGCAATCAAAGCTAGTGCATAGTAGATAAATTGGAAGAATAAACAAAAGCCACCTTCTTGCCTAAGACTTTATGCACTAAAATAGCTTATAGCATAGTGCAATCCATCTAAAGAGTAGGTCTAAAGAGTAGGAAGCCATGTAAGGTGTGTTGCCCCCTCAAGAGCAACTACTTCCAACCATCCTCTCAAGGGTGCAATGATGTTGCTTGGATGAGCTCTCCTACTCATATCTGTCAGTTCCATCCCAATCTTCCATCCTTGCATCATCCATGAGTTCTTTTAGATGACTCTACCATGGTATATCAACTCCTATGCTTTACACCTCGGATGATATGTGCTTGTGCAAATGGTACTTCATGCTTCATCTTTTCAGTTGATGTATTGTGATTTCATGTGTGGGTTTCTTATCTAGAAGTGGTGTGTCTTATCACAGGATTTGTACTTGTGCAAAGCCCTCCACAAGATGCCAATCTTGCGTAACAAGTAGAAGTACTTGTCATTGTCACCTAGACAAGTACTTCCCTCGTTTTAGTGAAGGAAAGAGGTCCAACACGAGGGAGGCTTCTCCGGTGACCTCAAGGGATGCTATAGCAAGCTAAGGCGAGTCTATAACCCCCCTATCTATTGATGTTTTGTAGCTTCAGACAGGTATTATCACATGACCCTAGGTGTTGGGCATGTGGGAATCGTCGTGGGCACCACATCACACCTTCGGTTTAGTGAGAACCCCCCTTGGATTTGAGTGGGGGCTTCATGGACTTGGTGATGGGCCTTGTGGGCTTGTGTTGGGGCTTCACACCCACACAAGTGATTAAAATACTCTAATTATTGTTGAGTTTGTAAAAGGGCTTCAAACTCACCCATTAGACTTGTATATAAAGGAGAGAGGTCATTGTGACATTTCATCATTGTGGGAACAAGCGTGGAGAGCTTTGGTGATTTCAGTCTAGCACTTGGTGACCTCAGCCAGCCATTAAGGGAGGCCTCTAGGCCTCATTTTTGTTGCAGTTTTGTCTTTGTTTGGGCAGGTTACTAGGAGGAGGAGGAGGTCCGCTAGCAGCCAAAAAAGGGCAGGTCGAGGCCTAGGAGAGGCTCGGCCTGCATAGAGAACCTAGCTACAGCCAAGAAGAGGACTCGGCCAAGCTTGGAGGAGCTACGGCTAGGGTCTAAGAGCCTCGGCCTAGGGTGACAGGGTTGTCGTAGGCTAGGACAAAAGCTAAGTTACCAGGATTCGGATACGAATCCACTAGTTTTTTGAAAAGCTAGGATCCGGATATGGCAGGGAAACGGCAAGTACAAACAATATAAATATATTTTTAATAATTTTTAAAAATTAAAATTATATAAGAATTATAAATTATATATATTATAATATATAATACTTATATAAAATAACTAATATATTAGATAAATTAAATTAAATTAAAATTAAAGTATTATATATAAATTATAACATTAACTATTATAAAAATTATAATCTTAACTATTATAACATTATCACATTAACTATTAACTCCTAAAAATTATAACATTAACTATTAAAAATTATAATATTAACTATTAAAAATTATAACATTATATATTAAAAATTCGAACATAAAATAGGTAGGAGGCCGGTCGAGGCGAAGCCAAAAAGGTGTTGTTGGACAGGCGGGATAATGATCGTTTTAAGGGAAGAAAATAGGGTATGGTCGTCGGCCCGACCGTGTAACCATATTGTGAGAGAAAGGTTCAAGCACCTATTTCCCCAACAATTTAATATTAAAATAGACTTGGGTTGACGGAAAGAACTCTCGTTAGGTTGGCCGGAAAGAAATCTCGTCCTCCTCGATAACGAGAATACTTGAACTCGAGAATACATAAACTCGCATCGGCGTCGACCCATTCTCTATGATAAATAAAATACTTGAACTCGTGCCTGCGGCGACCTGCGTATAAGTGAAATACAGTGCACTGTGGATCCTAGGTGGATCCCGGCGGATCCGGATCCGAATCCGTATCGGATTCGGGGATCGGATCCAGCCCCCAGGCCCCACGGATCCGGTAACATAGGACAGAAGTGGAGGAGGCTGCCATAGGGTTCAGTCTGTTGAGTGAGGGTTACCACAGAAAGAAAGGAAGGTGCGGCAAGTGCTAGGGGGCTCGGCCTAGCTGGTACAGCCCTACAGGAGGCTCGGCCTATGGAAAGATAAGGGAGCTGCAGCAAGAGCAGGACTTGACCAGGTGAAGGAGGGCTGGTTAAGGGCAGAAACAGCTAAAAGGAGTTTCAGCCAGCACAGGAACGTGGTAACAGGACTGTGGGAGGACTTGGCATCCAAGGCTAAGGCTGACTATAGGGATTCTAGGCACAGAAGAAGGCTGCCATAAATGCTGAAGTGACTCGGCCTGATAGACAAGGGTTGTCACAGGTCTTGGAAGGCTCTGCAAAATAAGGTGGGCTGCTACAGGCTGCAACAGCAGCAGACTGCTAGGCAGAGTTAAGGACAGGTTAAGGATTGTTTTGTGGACTGTAACAGCAAACTTCTAGGGCTGTTACAGCAGTCTTCTAAGGGAAGATTTGGACAGCCATTGAAGGCTGACTTGGCTGAGCTTTGGGACAGCGTGGAGGGCAGACTCTGAGGGCTGTTCTGAAGGACTAGAACAGCAGATTGAGAGCTGTAACAGGTGTGTTACCGCAGTCCCTTGAAGTGGCCTTTTGGACAGTTGTTGAGTTGACCAAGTTTTGGCACTGAAACAAGGAAGGTCTCAGCTGTGTCTAGTAAGTGAATTTTGGTATTTTACTTTATGTGAGATTGGGCCATTGTCCTTGTACAGGAGCCCATTGGTTCTTGGTTTAAGAACATTGGATTTGAGCATTAAATTCTTGTGTTTCTGTGTATGATCTAATTGCTAGATTTATCTTCCACTGTGCTAAATGGTTAGGCATCTCAGTGTGTTTATGTTTACAGTTCAAATTGGGTAAATTTGTGTATAACTGTAGAAACAATAGACCAAACCTGAGGTGCGTGTGCACCAAGTCTGGGTGCACTTCAAAATCTAACACTGTCTTAGTCACTCAATAGGTTAGGCTAGGTCTAGGAAAGGTGAAGGGAAGAATTAGTTTGAACAAGGTAATTGGTTAACATGTGCGAGGCAAGAAACATTCCAATGCATATAATAGTCAATTACCAAGTTATATTGCATACCATTCACCTTTAGACACTAAATACTAAGTAAAACCAATTGCTGTTGTAAAATTGCCACAGTAAACCAGTCTATATCAGCAGAAAGTAATTTACAACAGCAATAAGAGAATTAGCAATTATATCTTAGAATTTAGCCCTCAACAAGCAGAATAATATCCAATTGCTAAACAATGATTCTGAGCAAGTTTTGCCACAATATTAAGTAAATATTCAGCAATATATGCAAGCCCTAATGGTTGTAGAATTCAATTTATGACAACAGCAAGATCACTAATGATTATTCAAAGCATTAAGAGTATAAATAGCTTGCCAATGATGTCATAAAACCAAACTAAGAGAGAGTGTGTCTTAGCTAATACTAGGGTTTCAACCATCACTTGCAATCAATAAGACTAGTGTCATTTTCTCTTTCTTTGGGCAAATGGAGTCAAGGTATACACCATGAAGATTGCTAGAGGCAAGAGAGAGGTGTGAAGATCAAGCTAGGGCATAAACCCTAGCCCAAACTACTTGAAAACAAGAACTAGGGCATATACCCTCATAAACACTAGATGTCATTTTCTTCTCTAGTGTCTAGTAACAAGGTCTCAATTGAACTAGGTAAAACCCTAGGGGAATAAACCATCTTAATCCCTAGGACTTGAACTAGCTAAGACAAAAAATACATAGGGTATAAACACTCTTAAGCCCTAGAATAAATCTTAAATGCTTCAACAATTAATGATAAATGAAAGTAGGGAGGGGGATAAACAATCTTAATCCCTCCTAGGGTTTCAAGCATACAAGGTAACATGCAACAATTAACCATCTAAAAGAGTATCCACCAAAATACAACACACACGAGCATAAAACTTGAAGAAGAACACTTACTAGGTCAAGCGTTATGCATGAGGAAACCCTAGCTCAACATCCATCCATCAAACAAGAGAAAAGCATCCAATGAAATCCTCCATCCAAAAGTGCACACAAGTACTCCAAGCGAAACAAGAGAGAAAGAAGACAAGTAGTGGTGTTTCTCACAAGTGCAAGAGTGATGAATGATAAAGTTGAGCACTCCCTCTATTTATATGAGGTAACCAAGCGCTAATGTCCACAATAATAAAGTAAAATAACAATAATCCATGATACAAGATGGGATCGACCCCTCAAATAGCCTCTAAAAGTGATAATACATGCAAATACAATATCATAGGGTCACACATGTGGTGACATCAAGCCTCCAAAGGGTGAAGAGGGCCTCCCAAGGCAATGTGTCATCATCAAATGGTGCAAGCAAGGTGGAAGATCCTCATCAAGTGCCATGTCACATCTCAAAACCATCAAGTGGTGTCAAATGGCAAGCAAGCCCCCAACATCATCAACAAACCCTAACACATGACATCATCATCAATAGCCTAACGTCCAAGGTGAGGAAGGCCAGGGTCCAGGTGGAATGATCATGCATCATCTCCCTGAGTGATGTCTGAGCATAATCAAGTGCAACATCCTCCATCAAATGTTGAATAAGGTATGGGTGCATTGTCCAAGGTGTGGGCTTTCTGCCCATCTGTCTACCATCATGACCATATTTGTCAGATGAGAGCTCATTTGACCATCATCCAAGGTCCAGGAGGTGTGAGAGGATGTACTGAAGGGGGTCAATCACCAGGTGACCCAACACTCTGCATCACACGTGTTGTATCTTGTACAAATGTGCACAACATCCAGGGGTGAAAGTACCAAAACATTCTCCAAAGACCATGTTAGGTGCACTCAAGTCGGTCAAAACCATGGAATCAAGTAAAACCAATGCATCACACGTGTTGTATCTTGTACAAATGTGCACAACGTCCAAGGGTGAAAGTACCAAAACATTCTCCAAAGACCATGTTAGGTGCACTCAAGTCAGTCAAAACCATGGAATCAAGTAAAACCAACAATCATGAGCTACAATAGTCCTAAGAAGCATATAAAGTAAGCCATCAAGTAATACAAAAACCACATAAGCAACTCTCATTGGGTATTCCCTTCAAAATTCACACAAGCCCAAGACTTTATGCAATTTGGCAAGTTTAGGTATGGGAGGGCCATCAAATAAACCTATTAGGTGTGCTATTACCGAAGTAGAGAGATATTTCCTAGAAGAATCAATCAAAGATATGTAATGATCATGAGGTGGTCATGGGGTTTACTTTTGGGCATGGGGTCATTAACATGCAAGGCAATGTATGGGCTCATCTCCATGAGTGCCTTTGTGGAGTGTGCGCTTGGCGATTGAGTTACCCTTTCCTCGATGCATTTTGCATTTTGAAACCCTTCTTTTTGCCTCTTGCTTTTACTTTATAATTGTGAGCCCCCTTAAGAAGGTTTCACGCATAACACTTCCTTTCCTATTTATTTGGGATATATTCAAGTCCTTTTTGATAGATGAATGCATTTATTTGCATTAAGACTAGGGACGATCGCCATTAGAGGGGGTAGATCTCAATTGTGAACTCGTGGCTTTTAATTGTCCTTATTATCCCATTTCTTTCTTTTTTCTACGAGCTGCAATCTACCTCTGGGCCTTTAGCCCCTTCTTCTCATAAGAGAATGAGGTACATTCATTTTTGGTGTACATGTTACCACATTACCCAAAAGGTGGGAGAATGGAAGGATCAAGGATGGAAAGTGGTAAGTATGATCAGGAATGGTACATTACCTCTTTCAAGGAACCACCAGTAGTACCCCTTTTCCCCGGGAGTGACAACACGGGACTAGGATGCCTAGGATAGCCACCAAGGTGAAACAAGGCAAAAAGCATAACTTATGGGCTCATGATTCATTATCCAACTTCAACCTATGATCATTACTCAAATGCCCAATGCATCAAATATGACATTTCACATGAAACAAGGACTAATGTACCTTATAATATGTCGAGCCATCATCTCCCAATGAGCCTTGTTGTTTGAGTGTGATGAGTTGCGTTGGTGAGGTAGAGGCATCTGAGGGGCTGCTCGGCTGAACTCTGTGGACATGTTGATCATCGTGATCGTCGGGATCATTGTCTTCAATGTGGGCCATGAGACATGATCTCCTCTAGTTACCCCTAGGTGAGAGGGGGTAACAGTGTGATGGTATCTAACCTTGTTACGAAAGTAATAAACTTTAATTATATCTTATAACACTAATAATTTAATTATTTTGTCTCATTTTACCATGGGGGGGCATAATTGTCCTTAGATAAGTATGTCATGACTTCGTACTAATTGTATTATTGGTGATCTGGTTGAGTAGCATATCCATATCCTAACCACATCTAACACTTTCCATTCTTTCCCTTTCACTACCATCCCATTCATAAAAAAATATTATCCCTGCTTGTGTTTGACTTATCAAATGTCATCCAACAAGGTCTAAATGAAGAAATTAAAGAATAATGTAAGTCAAAATCAAAATAAAGCCAAAACGGATAGAGGTGAAGAGAAATAATGTTAAAAAATGAAAAAATACTAAGGCTAGAGCTATGCCACCTTGTTAAAAAAGGCCCAGCCACAAGGTTCTATGTTAAAAACGCATATCTAAAGAAAAAGGACTAAGAAAATCAAAGAAAAATGCAAAGAAGGGGTAATAAAAAGGTGTCAAGGTGGTAACTCTAAGCAAAGCTCCCTCTCAAAGGCTTACAAAGTCACAAGTACAAAAAATGAAGATTCCTAGCCCAAAAAGGCTAGTTGGACCAGTAAAAGACCTTATACATCATCAAAAATGACTTTAAGGGTCAAAACATAAAGTTCCCCTTCCTTTTCCATCAGTTATTCATCAATTTACCTATCTCTAACCAAATTACCTAGGAAATACCTTTTTTCCTAGGAAATTGACACATGTAATAGGGATAAAGTTGTCCCACCATGGTAAACTTAGGCAATTTATAAAATTAACCTATGTTAAGTTGTTATTAGAGGATATTACTTAATGTTTGTTGACTAATGTCTGGTTTTGAAGCTTGATGCATCATTATAGGTGGGCACCCCACATTGGAATCTGTGCGCTATGCCTCAAGATCTGTGTCATTACCTTGAGATTCGTGACAGTACATTGAGATACGTGTCATTGCCTAGGGATCTGTGACAGTGTGTTAGACGATGACATGGACTCCACATCATCATGCCACATGGACCATTCCTAGAGGGCACACTTGCTTTCTTGGACCATTTCTTAAGGTGTTGAGGAGGTTAGAGCACATTTTTTAGGGAGGCCAACTTCAGGGGCAGTTATCTTTTGACAAAGTGCCTAGAATTCAACCAAATCAACGCCATTAGACGTAGAAATGCTGCAAGATTTTCGAAATGGGATTATAATAGAAATCAAGCAAAAATTGACCTAGTTACAATGCTGCTGGAATATGCCGCGCAAAAATTATCATCGCATTTTGGAACCACACGTGTGAACACATGGAGGGTGCATTTTCTCTCTCTTAGCCACATGTGTGGGTTGTTAGAGCATATTGTGGAGCACACCTCCTCTCTTTGACTAATCCACTCATGTGTTTGAGTTGGTTGAGGTAGTTATTTCATGATATATTATTTTATTGGCTCAAAATGGTTTTAGACCATGGTATTGAGTGTCCTTGTTTTAGCTCATGGTTTTGCTTGAGCACATTGTATTGGCACATGGTATTGTAATAGCACATGGTTTGTTACTCATAGTTTTGTGAGGTGCTTTATCGATATAAGGAGGGCTCCTCTCTCATTTCTCATGGTTGGAGATCAATTGGAAGACTAATTTTGCTCAATTTTGGTGTAGTTTCTTGTTTATTCTCTTATGTATGTTATTCTAGGATAATAATAGAAGGCTTTTGGCATGCAAGAGACATTGAGGAAATGACTATTGCAACACAAGCAATGCAAATAAGATACGATTTATGTCTATTTTATTTCTTTGTGAATTTCTGAAGCTAGTTCTTAGTATTGAAGTTGAATATCTTAGGGTTTTAAGTTCTTACCTCAGATTTATGCTTTAATTATTTAATTTTGCAATACTTCGGTTGAATTTATTATTAGTTTAACCTCCGTATGAATCTTGTATGGTCTAGGTTTCCTGGCTTGATGCTCTCCAAGCATTCTCTAGAGATGTGTGGGGACTTCAACATTAAAGGTAAAGAGGGCATCTACTCAAGGAATGGAATAGACCCCATGCCCAATGGTAGCATTTGATTTTCTCATTTATTTTCTAACCATCTCAATTTTAATTTCCCCTTTCTTTTAATATTTTGTTTTATCAAGCAATCTAATGTTCTTTCGAGATTAAATTTATTGAGTTCGGTTGCAAGATCCAAAGTTCTAATTGCTAGATCTTATTTAGTTTGGATAATCTCATGCTAACACTTTATTTCATGATGTATCTTTAAGTTCGCATAAGTAAGCTAACTTAGCCAACTGAAATTTGTAATATCCCACTTAAATTTGTTGGCTTTAATTTAGTTTGCAGTGAAGTCTTTTGCCGTACAATATGTTGTTGTGGTGAATAATGTATGTTGCTGATATGGTGGTTTGTTTATGCACAGTGAACAGATTTTTAAATATATTTAGTCACACCCAAATATGACACAAAGCCAATAAAATTCCCAGACAGATATCACAATTTTATTGCATAGATTTGAGTGACAGCAGTGTATAATAACCACTACACATAATAGAACAGCAAGACAATGAGAATAGGCCTGACCTGTGTATCACTGAGCTGTCTATAAGCAAATACAATATACAGTAAACAAATGGGAAAGAACATGCCTGTAGAGCGAACTCTGTATGCAGCCAATATATAAGACAAAGAGCAGCAAGTCTCTGTGCATCAAACTCAGCTATAGGCAGATAGAACCTGTCCCATTGATGAGACAACTCATCCAGCAAGAGATCTGGAGTCTTTACTCTCCCAAATCGGCCCAGAACTGAAGTAATCAGCCTCTATGACAGCCAACTCGTCCCCAACAATGCTAAACTCAGCCAGAATTGGTTTGGTGACTCCAACAGTGCAAATCGATTCAACTAAGAGGTCACCCAGCCCTTTCTTTATCAAAAAATGCAGCCCCCTGAGTAACATGACCTCCCTCAACACTATTACGATTTTCTTAAGGGAACTCGGCCCTGTTCTTAGCAGCTTGACCCTCCAATAGAATTATATTCGACCCACTAACAAATGTTGCAATCCTCTTCTCAAGAACTCGCCTCTCTTAACAAGAGCTGCCTCTGTAATGAATATCCCAGCCGCCACTAACAAAAATCAATCACAATGAGAAGAACTTAGCCACCGGCAAGGAAAACCCAGCTGCAAGAAGATGATCTCTGTCACAATGAAGCACCGTAAGAAGATCTGAGTGATCTCCTCTCAATGACCAGCTAGGGTGGATAGTCTTACCACTGAAACCAATCTCAGAAATTTCTCCTAGGGTTTTCATCCCAAGAGTCCAAAAACCACAAGAGCTCTCTCAACTCAATTTTAAAAATTAGCAAGTGAATAATGAGAGAGGGCACCCTCATTTCCCTTTTTATTCTTTTGCTGACTCTTTTGCGACCTTTTACCTTTTAATAAGTTTAAGTGACTTTCCATTATTTCAATAGTCACTTAGGCGCCTTTTTAACTACTTATTGCCACCTTTTAAAAAAATAATTTAATTCCCGCTCCAATGATATTAAATAAATAATTAATTCCCTTTTTTCCCACTGACTATAGCCTACAGGAATTACTTAGGCTATTCCGTCCATCTACCAGTGAGCTCATTAGGAAAGGGACATTACAGTCCTCCCTTCCCGAAATTGCTTGTCCTGAAGCAACCGCAAATTTGGATGTTGTAAGATCTAGTCACTCTCCCACGTGGCATCCTCTGCCGGTAAATCTCTCCATCTGATGAGGTATTCTCAGATCACCCTATTACGCAACTTCCTCTCCCTAACCTCCAATACCTCCTCAGGAACCAATACTAGTTGTCCCTCTTCATCCAATAGAGGTAACTCTGTCGAAGCAGTGACATGTTGTCCCAGTGCCTTTTTGAGGCACGAAACATGAAATACATTGTGTATTTTAGTTCCCTCCAGCAACTCCAGTTCATAAGCCACCTTTCCAATCCTTTGAATCACCCTGTAGGGCCATAGAAATATGGCTTAAGCTTTTTTGCACCACTTTTCTTCAGTGAAGACTACTTGTATGGTTGTAGCCTCAAAAATACCAAGTCTCCCACTTCGAAGGTGTGCTAGACCATGTGCTTGTCTACATAGATCTTTTGTTGGTTCTGGGCCATCTGTAGATTGTCCTTGAGAGCTTTGAGTATGTCCTGGCTCTCCCAGATCCAGTCCTTGGCTTTGGGAGCCCTACTCTCCCCAAATGCCAAGTCAACAAAAGAAGGAGCATCATAACCATACAATGCTCAAAATGGTGTCATACCGATGGACATGCAATAAGTGGTGTTATAATAGTGTTCCCCCAAATGCAACCACTTCACCCATGCCTTTTGTTGCCTGGACACATAGTTACACAAATACCCTTCTAACCACTTGTTCACAATCTTTGTCTATCCATCCATCTGAGGGTGGTAACTAGTGTTGGGAGTTAACTCTGTGCCAGCCAACCTGAACAGCTCCTGCCAAAATGCACTACGGAACCTGCAGAAGGCAACCCATGGAGTCTGAATACCTCCCTGAAAAACAACTCCCCTACTTGTGTTGCCTTGTATTCAGAGGATATGGCAAAGAAATGTGCAAATTTGGTCAACCAATCATCCACCACATATATACAGTGTTTGCCATGTACCCTCGATAGACCTGTGATGAAGTCCATAGATATGCTTTCCCATTTCTGCTCTAGGATGGGCAACGGCTATAGTAATCCTGCAGGATGGGTTTGCTCTGACTTGTTCCGCTGACAAGTCACACACTCTCTCACATGTCTCAATATATCATCTTTGAGGCCCTCCCAAGTGAACCTCTCTCGAATGTGCTTGTAAGTTTTAAAATATCCCGGATGCCCTACCATTGGCGTTTCATGCATGGCTTTGATAATTTTCTCCTTCAAAGCAGAATCCGGGACTAAGTATATGCGGTCTTTATAGTAGAGTAGATGATGTGATCCACCACCTTATACCTGTCATCCTGCACACTGCGATCCATCAGCTCACAAGCAAATTGGTTCTTGGAATACTCCACCAAGAGATGATATTTCCAATCAATCGAAATCTCTGCAAGTGAAGATATCTCCGGCTTCCTGGAGAGTGCATCTGCAACTGCATTCTTCTTTCCTTTTACGTACTCAATGTCGAAATCATATGCCTGTAGTTTGCTAACCCATTTTTGTTGCCTTTCATTCAAGTCCTTTTTCCCCAAGAAGTGCCTCAAGTTGTTGTGGTCTGTCTTAACCACAAATTTTCCACCTACCAAGTACTATCTAAACTTCGCCAAAGCATGCATGATGGCGAGCAATTCCTTGACGTAGATGGAATATAGTCTCTCTGACTCTGTGAGCTTCCCGCTCTCGTATGTTATCAGATGCCTCTGTTGCATCAAAATTGCTCCTATCCCCTCACCGGATGCATCGCACTCAAGCAAAAAGGGCTGAGTGACATCAGGAAGTGCTAGAACTGGGCAAGTGCTCATCACCTCCTTCATCTTGTCAAATGTCCTTTGAGCCTCCTCGGTCCACCTAAACACCACTTTCTTTATGAGGTATGTGAGTTGTGTAGCCAACTGTGAAAACCCCTTCACAAACCACTTGTAGTGATTGCAAATCCCGAAGAAACCACGCAAGTGTGAAATATATTTTGGCGGTGCCCAATCCAGTATAGTCTGTATCTTCTCCCTATGCACCTATACTCCATGAGCACTGACCACGTGACCCAAGTATAAGATCTTTGTCATGCCAAACTCACACTTTGACTCCTTGGCATACAGTGATTGTTCCTCCATGATGCTCGAGATCTCCTCCAGATGCTCCAAGTGTTCTTCCCATGTCCTGCTATATATCAGAAGATCATCAAAGAAGACCAGCAAAACCTTCCTCAGTTGCTTCTTGAATATGTGATTCATGCAGGACTAAAAGGTGGTTCGTGCATTGGTCAGCCCAAATGGCATGACCAAAAACTCATAATGGTCGTAATGGCATCGAAAAGAAGTTTTGGGAATATCTTGCTCTCTGACTCTAATCTGATGGTAAGCCCGATCGAAGATCAATCTTCAAAAAATATACTACCTCGTGCAGCTCATCCAAAAGCTCATTGATCTTGGGTATAGGGTACTTGCTCTTGATTGTCTTTTTATTCAATGCCCTGTAGTCAATGCACATCTGCATTGTTCTATCCTTCTTCTTTACCAACACTACAGAAGAAGCGAATGGACTAGAGTTCGGCCTGATATGCCCCATCTCCAGCAGCTCCTTAATGGCCTTTTCAATCTTGTCCTTGAATTTCTTCGGATATCTAAAGGGAGTGGTGATCACAGGTTTGGCTCCCTCTTCCAATTCAATAGTGTGCTCAAACCCTCTGTTGGGTGGTCTCCCTGGAGGTGTCTGCCCAAAGACTCGGTCGTGTATGCTTAGCAATGTCTGTATGTCTATATGATACCAATGGTTGTTGTCTAAAGGTTTCTCAGTAGTGATCAAACACTTTGTTGCATAAGCTACATCCTCATGTCTGAAAATACCCTCCATCTGTTTAGCCGAAACGATCCTGGGAGCATCATTTGACATGCCCCTCAAAACTACCTTCCTACCATCTAGTGCTTTGAACTCCAGCTCCATAGCTTGGTAGTCCACCGAGTGTTTTCCTATGGAAACAAACCATTGGACCCCTAATATGACATTGGTGTCTTGCAGCTCCACTACATAGAAATCATCAGTAACTATGTAGTTACCCAACGCTAAACATAACTGTGGGATCTTTTGTGTGCAAGGCACTGCTACTAGAAATGCAACCTTGTTAAGTAACTTCTCCAAGACAAATAATGGACCTTAGTGAAGGGTGTATGTCTTTATACTCCTCCAAGGGTTTATGCAAGAATAACCATGAAACAAGAAGAAAAACCAACAATATACAAAAATGTCCTTACAAATTTCAAGAAATAGCAAGATTAAACCCTCATTTACAAAGAATTTTCCACCACAAAGCAAGAGAAAGCATCCAAGAGAGATAGTGCACCACTTCTTCCACAAGAGACAAGCAACTAGCATCCAAAATAGCATAAGAGAGAGAGTGTGAATTGCCCAAGTAGGGCGAGAATTTCGGCCCAAAACTTATGTAATTCTCAAGTCCATTATATCTAAATGAAAGTGACAAGGTCTCCTTTTATACATGACCTTGTAAAAATGATTTGTCCACTTAATCTTACGGTAAAACAAAAATTAGGGAGGCCAACCTCTTAATTTGCCCCTTTACAAATTATAATTTGATTTTACAAAATAATAAGGCCCTAAAAGATGACGTCATGCCTTGTAGGGGTGATGTTTTGGCATGAGGAGCAAGTTGTTGAGCTTTTCGAGGGAGACGTTGGGCCTCCAAAGGCCATATCTTCAAGATGCAAGGGTCTTCCTCCATCGAATCATACCAAGTCGTCAACAAATCATCCATCACCATCAAACCCTATCCCTCCAAGTGTGACGCTGTGCCTCAGAAGAGAGAGATAAGGCCTCCAAAGGCAAACGTTGGGGCTAAGAGGGCTAGCAAGTCACCTCCAAGGGGTAATCAAGTGCCTCCAAAGGCAATGTCTCTCGTCCAAGTTGTCCAAGGGAGGGGGCGCATCATCCAACCTGTGGGATTTCTGCCACAAGTGAAGGTCCAAGTGACCTTGTGCCTCCACGGTCAAGCTTTCACCTGTCAAGGGCCTACAAAGACAAGCAAGTACAACCTCCAAGGGTCCACAAGTCACAATATCATGCCAAGTAAGCCATATCTAATAAACGAACCACTCGAACATGTGCATCAAATCCCCCCTATCAAAATAAACCAATGCTCAAAGACCTTATGCAATTTTCCAAATTTAGATATGGGAGGGGTGTCATAATGCCCTATTGGGTGAACCAATCCTCAAGTATGGGATGCTTCCAAGGAGAACCCTCTCTAGCTCATGTAGTGAATGTGAAGTGGATGGGGCTAGACATCTAGGTAAGGGGTGTCATGACATACAAGGGCTCGTATTGTCTCATTTATGGGTGCCTTTGTTGAGGGCTAGCCACATCCTTTTCTTCATTTTGTGTTTGAAGTATATTTTTTCCAAGCCCTTTATTACTTTAGCCATTTACTTTACATGTGTCACCAAGTTGAAGACAATACGGGGCACTAAAAAGGAAATGCATAGCCCACAAACGTTGTACCTTGGTTAGCATGTTTTTATGAAGACCTTCCAGGTTGAAGTCGATAAGGGGCACTAAGAAGGAAATGCATAGCCCACAAACACTCTACCCTAGAAGGTGATCATTGTTTAATTAGTTATTATAATGGGTCCCTTCAGTTTATTATGAGAGGCGTTTCATTGCTCTCGAGATCCCAGGGCGAGCTTCTATTGCATGATGTGTTTTGTTAAAGCACCTCTGAGCCTAGTGGCCCCTTCTTCCCATGAAATGAGGTACATGCCCTTCTTGGGTCAATAAGGCTGAAAACCTAAAAGGTTGAGAGACGAAGGGGAAGAAGTGATGGAAAGTGGCAAGTATGAGTGGGAATGGTACGACACCCTTCAAGGAGACCCCCAGGTGGCAACCCTTTCTTTAAGGGTGGCCACTTACTAGGAAACCATGACACTCACCAAGGTGAAATAAGGCAAAAGGCATAACTTCCAAGCAAACATTTTCAAAATCAAGAAAGAACTCCTTGCAACATGTTCAAATGATTGAATTATTAGAATGACACTTACCACAATACCAGACTTGTTACCTCATGGAGCAAGACTCGTTGTCCTCTGTGACCCAAGCCAAGTGTGGTGGACATTGTTGCCATCGTCAAATGGTAACATGTGATGAATGAAGGGCTTTGCGTGTTGGGTTGCCTCTCGATACTCCATGTATGCAACCTGAGGGCTTCATTACATCATCTCCTTAGTTATCCCTACAAATGGGGGATAACACTTCACTTGATTCTCTGCTTGTTGGTTACCCAAGAACTGAGGCATAAGAGGCCTGGGAATTATTCTACCATTGGTCCTGGTGTTGCTACCCTCTGCATGGTTTCCATTATTTCCATTGGGGTCCCCTGCACCATCGTTGCCCCTGTTGTGTCCATTAGTGCCTCCATTACCATTGTTACCCCCATGGTTTTGGTTTTCCTAGTTAGTAGCAATCAATTGTGTCAAGAGTTGTGCCAAATGCTGCTACCCATTAGCTAACCCTTCTAGGATTTGTAAGGCTCTGTCTTCATTATTATCCCCCGTGACTTCTTCTTGTTTTGCCTCTGGTTGGTTTTCTTCTATTATTTCTTCTTGGTGAAATATGTTTTCTGCCCCTCCCTGCCTCCTACTTCTATCGGTGATATACCTTTCTTCGTCTCCTTGATTCATGAATTACTAGACCCCTCAGGCTGGCAGGACTGAGGCTCTGATACCACTGTAACATCCCACTTAAATTTTTCGACTTTAATTTAGTTTGCAGTGAAGTCTTTCGTCGTACAATATGTTGTTGTAGTGAATAATGTATGTTGTTGATATGGTGGTTTGTTTATGCACAGTGAACAGACTTTTAAATATATTTAGTCACACCCAAATATGACACAAAGCCAACAAAATTCCCAGACAGATATCACAATTTTATTGCATAGATTTGATTGACAGCAATGTATCATAACCACTACACATAATAGAACAACAAGACAATGAAAATAGGCCTGACCTGTGTATCACTGAGTTGTCTATAAGCAAATACAATATACAGTAAACAAATGGGAAAGAACAGGCTTGTGTGAACTCTGTATGCAGCCAATATATAAGACAAAGAGCAGCAAGTCTCTGCGCATTGAACTCAGCTACAAGCAGATAGAACCCGTCCCATTGATGAGAAAACTCGTCCAGCAAGAGATTTGGGGTCTTTACTCTCCCAAATCGACCTAGAACTTAAGTAATCGGCCTCTATGACAGCCAACTCGTCCCCAACAATGCTAAAATCAGCCATCGCTGCTTTGGTGACTCCAACAGTGAAAATCGACTCAACTAAGAGGTAACCCAACCCTCCCTTTATCAGAAAATGCAGCCCCCTAAGTAACACGACCTCCCTCAACACTATTACGATTTTCTTAAGGGAACTCGGCCATGTTCTTAGCAGCTCGACCCTCCAATAGAATTATATTCGACCCACTAACAAATGCTCCAATCCTCTTCTCAAGAACTTGCCTCTCTTAACAAGAGTTGCCTCTGTAATGAATATCCCAACCACCACTAGAAAAAATCAACCACAATGAGAAGAACTTAGCCATCGGCAAGGAAAACTCAGTTGCAAGAAGATGATCTCTGTCACAATGAAGCACCGTAAAAAGACCTAAGTGATCTCCTCTCAATGACCAGCTAGGGTGAATAGTCTCACCACCGAAACCAATCTCAGAAATTTCTCCTAGGGTTTTCGTCCCAAGAGTCTTGTTATCCATCAAAGTTGCATTAGGATGGACTTCCAGCGAGCCGCCAAAGTTTGAACAGCATTGTTCAAAATTCAAAGTTCAGAAGTTCAGCCGATCATAAAGACCAACCTTTTTATTTTTTACATTTCCATAAAAAATTGTAATAAGAGATGTTGCATGATGAACTTGTAAAAGGTCTTAGCCACCTTAAGTCCTAAGCGTAAGTTATACTCTGGAGTGTTTTTTTTACTTAATAATTATATTTTGCCGTTTTCAGGCATTTTATAATTTATGAGTTTTTTCACTCAATCCCTTCAGAGCCGGAGTATATGCCCATGGTTAGGCTTGAGCATGGATCTAAGCCTAGTATCTAATGTATATTACCATGCTAAACATTCTCCTAGAGTCTTATGGAAATGTGCTAAGTCCCCCTTAGGATTTTTTAATTTTTTCAGTTAATTAAAAAATTGCAAGAATTCGACAATTTTTAATTAAAAAATAAAGATGTATTAAAAAAGTGGTACTAGGAGACATAATATGCCATGGGGGTGCTCATTTTTTGACCTAGAGCACCCATATTACCTAAATACCCATTTAGTTGAGAAAATATAGTGATTTTAATCACTCAAAAATTAAATTTGCTCAAAAAACCCAAAAAAGTCAAAATAAAATAAAATAAATCAGCAAATGACCAAATCAAGGAAACATGTGGGGACATGTTGGGGGCAAAATAAAAGCACAGAAGTCGAGGTGGCACCCATAGGATGATGTCCATGGGTTAAATGGCATAGTTGATGGCATGTAGCATGGTTAAAGAGCATGTGCTCAAAAGGAGGTGCGCACCTCTCCCTTGAGGTGGCGCACTCTCCAAAGAGGATCTCCTTCCAAATCAGTGACTCATCTAAAGGCTGCAACGTGGCAGTCAAGTGAACATTTGGCATGGGGAGATGACTACAACTCGCCTTACCTCCTCTTACACTTGCTCTCATCCAAGCTATGCGCCCCTCACATTTGGCATGCGCACCCCTCTTGGGATCTTCACCCAAAAGTGTATAAAGCAAAGACATTCGCCCTCTTGTAAGCGAGTTGGAGCTTGGGATTGATGCTATTGTAACGCTATTGTATATTTTTGTAATACTCTTGGATTGTGAATAAAATACTTTGGAGGTCAATTGGTCTTCGTGGTGATGTGTGGATGCTTGGATAATTGTACCCAATCTTGAGGTAACTTTCTATTGGATCCAAAATCTTTGCATATCTACTTTATTTTGCAACCTTTGAAGGTGTGTTGTCACATAGTAGGGTATGATTTACTCAATTTGGTTATTGTTTGGATCCTACTATTTTCTTATATTCAGAAATTTTAAAGATGTATGTTTTTCGAATGAACTAACATGTGTCTTCAAATTTCTTTGTAGGAAAGTATTGTTCTAACAAGTGTTTGCAAGGGTTGAAAGATCTAACAGGTTACTCAAGCTTGAAGTAGAGTGGAATAGGAGATCCATCCCTTGACTTCTTCAAGAGACAAAGCTTTTCCCTATTTCATTGATCAAGGACCCCATAGCCCAAGATTCAAGTCCAAAGAGAAGATCCTCTCAATCTCTCTCTCTTTTATTTAAATTTCTTCTTCAAGGTTACATTTATGTTTTGTATGCAAAGTTAGATCATTTAAAAGTTATAATTAATCAAATCTTATTGCATGCATCACCATCTAGATCTAGGCAAAGTTCATTTCTGTTTTAAAGGCTAGATCTAGGAATAAAGTCTATCTTTTGCTTATCTTTATTTCAAGTCTGTTTTGGCAAAAGAATAAAGTGGGTTTGATAGTTTAGATAAGGTTGTTGGGTAACTTTTATTGGTTGTCCTATGACAGCAAACAGAAGCAACCAATAGAGCCTCTCTTTAGCCTCTCAAAACTAGTAAAAAAATCACAAAAATTTCCCTTTTTACTTAGTAATTTTTAGGAGATTTTGAACTAATTTTCTGATCAATTTCAAATACATTTTTTTTTAAATATCTTTGAGGTGAAGTTGGTCTAACTCACTTGTTGTTTTCTAGCAGATCATTGAATAAACAGGAAGAGTTTTTGCTCGTTTTGACTAAGGTTGGAGCGGTTTCGACTTTCAAAGTGAACCTTTAAAGACCCTTTTCCCAAAAAAAAAATTGTAATACTTGTGAGCCCAAAGCTATAAGACTTACAAGTCTTCCAGAAAAGAAGAAAAGAAAAATTGTAAATTATATAAATAAAATAAGTGAAGCTAAGGAGGCTTCACTTTTCCTCTTTTCCCCTCAAGGGGGGAACCGGTGTGGTTGTATTTGTTTCAGTTTTGTGCATAGTTCATTTTTTCTTAAAGTCTAAATTTATCTCATGATCTAAGGAGTAGGTAAAGGAATCAAATCTTACAAGTCTCAAAGCACTACACAACAACTTAAATTAGATTTCCTTTTGCAAAGTAGAACACTAATTGCTAGATTAGCTTTATTTCTTGCAATTTCAAGTTGGCAAATAAACCATCCCCTCAGCTCCTCGAAAGAGATCTGGTTAATGTGGATTAGTAATTAGTCTCACATTTCAATTTCAATTATTTATTTCCTTGTTTAAAATAAACAAATTCCCCTCAGCTCTCAGTGTGGTTCCTGACCCTTCCAGTTGCGAGCTAGTCTCGATCTGCTGAAAGTAAGTTTCATACACGCTGTGTTGGTCAGTGGTTGATAGATTAATTAAGACAATCTCTAAAGTAGTTAGCTTAATGCGCGGGAAAATGCCTTAAAGTGACCTGCGAAGTAAGGCGGGCCCTCTCGGAACCTGGCTTCCCACCCGTTTTGGACATCCAGCACTTTGACTGAATTTACTGGTGAGACCATTGCGTTTCGGTAAACTCTCCACAAGTTTCCAAACAAAGAGCTAACCTCCAAGGAGGCCCAAACCATTTCATTAACTCAATATCAATTTATTCTAATAAAACACACGAACTATATTGCCCACGATTCACTTTAAGGCACTAGTCTCATTTTACACTCAGCAAAGCCACAGACTTCATTTTTATATATTGGTTATCTTCTCTGAAGCAAATTTTAAATTTACTTGCATATAACAAACGTACCTAAGTATCCTTTTATGCAAGTATATGCTTGATGTTATATCGTGGATGAATAGTTGGTTTATGTGTATTTCAATTTATGGTTGATTGTTGAATAAATAATAAACTCCTAGTTTAATTTCTTGTACTTAGCTTATTTTCAAAGCCTTAGTATATTTGTTAGGGACTACCCCCCTTAGCTTCGCTAGGAGTTGGCCTAGATGGAGGAGTTGAGGATTAGGTGACAACACCTTAACTCTCACTTGCCCCCAAGGACACATCGAATGGATTGAAGATTTCTTCCAAGTCTCCCAGTTGTGTATAAGGCGGCAACATTTTGGCACCGTTGCCGGGGATAAATCTTTCTATTCCCGGAACGCGACTTGTTTTTCCTTGTTTTTACTTAGTTTTTTTATGCTTGTAGTTTATCAGAAATAGACTCAACCATTTAGCGACTCCACTTAATTTCAATTTAACTAGGTATTCTACAAGGAGGAATTCAAAAGGAATTCTTAACTTCATTCCTGAACCTGAAAAGGTTTATCGAAAGAGGTTAGTTAAAGCCTCTTTTCGTAGAGTACTTAGTCATTTAGGAACAGAGTCCATTTCTGATATCCATTTGTTTTTTGCTAGTAATAGTTTTACTTCAGAAATGGCCATATATGCTCCTTGTGATTTTAGTGCAATAAACAATTATCCACATGCTATTCTTGAAAAAACAATTGAGATGCATGTCAAATCTTTCATGAGATGTATAAATAAATGGTGTGCCGCACACGATTATGAAGATGTAAAAATGAAGTTATTTGTTCTTTCCTTAGAAGATGATGCTTCAGATTGGTATGAAGACAAGCCAGATAACACTTTCAAAACATTGAAGGATCTCATAGATGCCTTTACTGAAAAGTGGGGGAAGAAAAGAGATCACCATCATCTTTTGGTGGCCCTCAACACAATGAAGAAAAATGAAAATGAAACCATGGATGAGTTCAACAAAAGGTTCAACGAACTAGTTTCAAGCATGCACAAAAATATCAAACCTCCTGAGAGTGCTATCTTGATTTACTACATTGAGGCATTCGATGGTGAGATGAGATATCAACCAAGAGATAAGGAACCCACCGACCTCAAAATAGCTCAAGAAACCGCTATCAAGATTGATAAAAACATGCAAGCGTCAGGAAATTCGAACCTTCCAGGATTCACAAGAGGCAGTTCTTCAAGACAGTCAGATCCTAAAGAGAAAGCAGCAATTCTAGACAATAAAGATCCATCCTATGACCCTTTAAAGGCCATAACAGAGATGGTTAAAAGAATGGAAGCCACTCATGCTACCCAACTTAGTGCATTGCAGAATAAGTTGATAGCCATGGAGAGGTCCCAAAATCAGAATAACAGATTCCAACCGAGGCCTGGTAATGAAAGATGGCAAAAGAAAACTCCTCAACAAGAACAAAGGCCACCAAATCAGTTAGAATCTAATAATGTGGTAAATGAGGACATACTACCCTTTGTAGAGCATGTGAGGACTTTCATGAAGAGTCCACTTGTCCAATATTTTGTCAAATTAATACGCAAGGCCTCCCTCCAACAAACAACTTTGTAGGGCAATCAAGAAGCTCTAACCACATAAATAACTTTGGAGAAACTCACCCTTTGTCAATGGATTATTGGCTCAAAATGCAAGAAAGGTGTGAACAAACAAATGATGTGGTTGAGTATGATAATGTTACAAAGTTGTATGGACACAAGCCCACAAACAAGCAGATCCTAGAGATGGCCAAACATAAGGGAATAGTATACCAGAGAAAAGGGAGAGATGGTGCAAGCAAGTCTCAAGCAAGCTTTCCCAAGGTAACTAATCCTCCTCCAATTACTAATCTATCTATTGATTTAGGTAGTTGGATTTCGAATGCTAAAATATTGGTTCTAGTATCAGACCTTCTGAAAATTCCATCACAAAAGGAAAAATTACTTAAAGCAATAAATGTTCCTGATGGTAAAGAGGTTGTCAAAAATCAAGAGGTTGATAAGAATCAAGAAAAGGAAAAGGAACTATACAAAGATCCACCAGTGGTTTTAACCAGCAGAGATAGAACCAAGGAAGAGAATCCCCCTTTCTTTGTGTCTCTAGAAATAAATAACCAATGGTTACATAACTGTATGTATGATTCAGAAGCTTCATCCAACATCATTACTAAAGGAATCATGCAAAGGCTAGGCCTTAAGGTTACAAGGCCCTATCAAAACATATGTGCCATGGATTCCAGAGAAATTGAAACCCTTGGGATTATCATAGATCTGCCAGTTAAGCTAGCTTTCCGCCCAGATTTTGCTTTTGAGATGGATGTGCTTGTAATTGATGTACCAGATGCTTGGGGTATGCTTCTCTCAAGAAAATGGGGAGCTCACATGGGTGGTTGCATAAACATGGATTTATCCTTTGCAACTATCCCATACCCTCCTCCATCAACCGAAAGCTTCAGGCTCTTTAGAGAAAAAGAAAGGAAATACCATATAGAAGACCCTAAAGAGCAGTTCAATGAGTTCTTATGCCAAACATCTGAAATGGGAAATTTCTCTATTTGTTCAAACTTCCTAGCACCAGCTGAAGAGAAGTTTAAGGATGAAAAGGAAAGTAATAAGGCTTGGAAGATGAACTTTGATGGTGCACATTCAAGATCAGGAAAAAGGGTTGGGATTGTCCTAGTTTCACCAACAAGAAAGTCTTACAATTTTGCATTCAGATTAGAATTTGATGCAACAAATAATGTGGCTGAATATGAAGCACTTCTACTTGGCCTAGAAATTGCAAAAGATATGGGGATAAAAATAATAAGTGTCAAGGGTGACTCAGACTTGGTCATTCTCCAGGGAAAAAATAAATTTGCATGCAAAAGTGAAAGATTAAGGAGATACAGAAATGCAATTTGGGATACCATAGAAATGTTTGATGTTATGGATCTCATTTCAGTTCCTAGGGATCAGAACAGTCTAGCTGACAGTTTGGCAGTTGCAGCTTCAACCCTTCAACCTTCAGAGGATTTAATAAAAGGAAAGGGAAAATTAGAAATAATATTTAGACCTTCAGTTCCAAACAATGTTGATCATTGGCAAGTCTTCAGAGATGACAAACAAATCCTAAGATTCATTCAAAATGTTCAAGAATTCTCAGATTTCAATGTCAGTTATAAAGAAGAAGGCAAAGATTATGTTGAGGAGGATAACCCATTAAAGAATCCAGTCCCTAGGGGAATAACTGCTTTGGAAAAGATCTTTGATAGGCATCACATGCACAAGAAGAAAAAGGAAGTAATAAAACCTGGTAGTTATATAGAAGTAAACATTGGGACAGAAAAAGTCCCAAGGCTCATAAAAATCGGAAAAGGCACTTCAGAAAAAGAAAGAAAAGAATTAAAAAGTCTTGTCAGTGAGTATAGGGATGTATTTGCTTTTACATATGATGAACTCAAAGCTTATAAAAATAATGTATTTCAACATACTATCCCACTCAAAGAAGACACAAAACCTTTCCAGCAAAAACTTAGGCGAATAAATCCTAAGTTGGCACCTTTGATTCAAGCAGAACTCAAAAAGATGTTGGATGCTGGCATCATTGCCCCAACAAGGCATTCTTCATGGTGTTCTAACTTGGTAGTAGTTAGAAAGAAAAATGGGGGAATAAAACTGTATAGATTTTAGAAATCTGAATCTTGCATGCATTAAGGATAATTACCCCTTGCCCAACATGGAAACTCTATTGCAAAGAGTTACTGGGTCAAAAATAATGTCTATGTTAGATGGTTTCTCTGGATACAATCAAGTGTTGGTGAGGAAAGAGGATCAAAATAAGACAACTTTCACCACACCATGGGGCACCTTTGAGTACCTTAGAATGCCCTTTGGATTATTAAATGCAGGGGCCACATTTCAGAGAGCCATGGATTTTGCTTTCCACGAGTTGATGGGCAAGATCATCGAGATATACCAGGATGATTTTACTGTGTTTTCAAAAGAAAGATCTGATCATATAAGTCATCTCAGACAAGTGTTTGAAAGATGCCGAAAGTATGGCATCTCCTTAAATCCAACCAAGTCAATCTTAGGAGTTGATGAAGGTAAATTGTTGGGTCATATCATAATAAAAAATGGGGTGAAAATGGACCCAGAAAGGGTGCAAGCCATACAATAAGTCCCTTTACCCCAAACCAAGAAAGCCTTGCAATCCTTCCTTGGTCAAATTAACTTTGTAAGAAGGTTCATCCCAAACTTGGCCGAAACTATGAAACCTATTCAAAGACTTTTAAAGAAAGATGTCAAGTTTGAATGGACAGAAGAAGGAAGAAGAGCATTCAAAAGTATTAAGGACGCAATTAGTAAATCTCATGTACTAATTAGTCCAAACTATGCTAAAGACTTTCAAATCTTCTCCTTTGCTTCTGAGGATACTATAGCGGGGGTGTTGCTCCAAAAGAATGACGAAAGTCAGGAGCAACCCATTGCTTTCATGAGCAAGGCATTGCAGAATTCAGAGCTTAATTATAAAACTATGGAAAAGCAAGCATATGCTTTGGTCAAGTCCCTTAAGCATTTTTGAGTCTACATAGGATATTCAAGAGTTGTGGGGTATGTACCTCACCCGTCGGTAAAAGATATCCTTGGACAACAAGACTGCTTGGGGGTCAAAGGAAAGTGGGTTTCGAAAATACAAGAGTATGATCTAGAAATAAAACCCACCAAATTAATCAAAGGTCAAGGATTAGTTCAAATGTTAACTGAAGGTAATGAACAAGCTTTGAACCTAGTCTGTCAAAACAGCCAAGCTGAGCCAGCTTTATCTCCAGAACTTCAAAAGTTAGAACAACACGAATGGTATGTTGATATCATTTTCTTCCTTTCTAATCTCACATGCCCTAGTCACTTAATTGGTCACAAAAGAAGAGCATTGAGATTAAAAGCAACTAAGTATTGTATTATTCAGGATGGATTGGGGTGGAGGAACCCCGATGGGGTAATACTTAGATGTGTTGATGAGCTTGAGTCCAAAATACTCTTGGTTGATTTTCATTTAGGATTTTGTGGTGGGCATTTTGCAGCCAAAACCACTGCCCGCAAAATCCTCAGAGCAGGTTACTACTGGCCTGCTATATTTTCAGATGTGCACAAAATGGTTAGGGGTTGTCAGCGGTGTCAGTTGTTTACTGGGAAGCAGAAGCTAGCAACCTTACCATTACAGCCAGTAGTGGTGGAAGCCCCTTTTCAGCAGTGGGGGCTTGATTTCATTGGTCAGTTCAAAGATAATTCAAGTAATGGCTATACTTGGATAATCACGACAACTGATTACTTTACAAAGTGGGTAGAGGCTATACCCACCAAGTCAGCAACCGATAAAGTGGTCATGGACTTTCTTGAAGACAGAATTATCACTAGATTTGGTGTGCCAACAATAACTACTGATAATGCCAAGGCTTTTAGTTCCAGAGAACTATCCTCCTTTTGTTTTAAATATGGCATTATATTATCCCACTCATCGAATTACTATCCCCAAGGCAATGGTCTTGCTGAGTCTAGCAACAAGAACTTAATGACAATCCTTAAGAAAACTGTTGGGGATAACAAGAGGTCATGGGATAATAAGATCAAGTTTGCACTTTGGGCTGACAGGATCACAAAGAAGAGTTCAACAGGAAAGAGTCCCTTTGAGTTGGTTTATGGTTTTGATGTCACTTTGTCAGTTCATCTGAAGCTTCCAGTGTATCAGTTTGTCCAAAAGTATGGCTTAGACGAAGATTTTCATCAGAACAGGATTGATCAGATAATTGAGTTGGATGAAAACAGAAGGAAAGCCCTTGATCAAAGTATAAAAAATCAAGAAAAGATAAAGAAGACTTTTGATAAGTCCTCAAGACAAAGGGATTTCCAGGCAGGTGATACAGTCCTCCTATGGGACAAACGGAAAGAGAAACCAGGAAGCCACGGCAAATTTGACAGTTTATGGGCAGGGCCTTATATTATCCAGGATGTAGCTGGAAAGAACTCTTTTGTCCTGAGCAGATTGGACGATGAGAAGTTGCCACTACCAGTAAATGGTCACTTCTCAAGCTCTTCTTCAACGAAGTCATCTGATGTCCATGGGGCATCTGTTGTATCATATTCTCTAAACCCTATCCTCTGTACTTTAAATTTATTTATTTCCTGTACATAGTTTATTTTTGTATATAGTTTTGTAAATTTTGTACATACTTTATTTTTCAAAATTTGTATATATGTACATGTATATTATTTCTGCAGCTTATGTTTAATATTGGATTTTATATATGGACATGTTATTGACAAAATTTCGGTGAATGCAGGTCATGTGATTCTGGATTCTCGTATGCTTTCCTTCAAAGAATAAAATATCAAGCACGTGTCCCCGTATGGAGCCAATGTTATCCATCAAAGTTGCACTAGGATGGACTTCCAACGAGTCGCCAAAGTTTGAACAGCATTATTCAAAATTCAGAGTTCAGAAGTTTAGCCGGTCATAAAGACCAACATTTTTCTTTTTTACATTTCCATAAAAAATTGTAATAAGAGATGTTGCATGATGAACTTGTAAAAAGTCTTAGCCACCTTAAGTCCTAAGCGTGAGTTATACTCTGGAGTGTTTTTTTTACTTACTAATTATATTTTGTCGTTTTCAGGCAATTTATAATTTATGAGTTTTTTCACTCAATCCCTCCAGAGCCGGAGTATATGCCCATGGTTAGGCTTGAGTATGGATCTAAGTCTAGTGTCTAATGTATATTACCATGCTAAACATTCTCCTAGATTCTTATGGAAATGTGTTAAGTCCCCCTTAAGATTTTTTAATTTTTTCAGTTAATTAAAAAATTGCCAGAATTCGGCAATTTTTAATTAAAAAATAAATATGTATTAAAAAAGTGGTACTAGGGGACATAATATGCCATGGAGGTGCTCATTTTTGGACCTAGAGCACCCATATTACCTAAGTACTCACTTAGTTGAGCAAAAATAGTGATTTTAATCACTCAAAAATTAAATTTGCTAAAAAAACCCAAAAAAGTCAAAATAAAATCAAAAAAATCAGCAAATGCCCAAATCAAAGAAACATGTGGGGACATGTTGGGGGCAAAATAAAAGCACAGAAATCAAGGTGGCACCCATAGGATGATGTCCATGGATCAAATGGCATAGTTGATGGCATGTAGCATGGTTAAAGAGCATGTGCTCAAAAGGAGGTGCGCAGCTCTCCCTTAAGGTGGCGCACTCTCCAAAGAGGATCTCCTTCCAAATCAGCGACTCATCTAAAGGCTGCAACGTGGCAGTCAAGTGAACAATTGGCATGGGGAGATGACTACAACTCGCCTTACCTCCTCTTACACTTGCTCTCATCCAAGCTATGCGCCCCTCACACTTGGCATGCGCACCCCTCTTGGGATCTTCACCCAAAAGTGTATAAAGCAAAGGCATTCGCCCTCTTGTAAGCGAGTTGGAGCTTGGGATTGATGTTATTGTAACGCTATTGTATATTTTTGTAATACTCTTGGATTGTGAATAAAATACTTTGGAGGTCAATTGGTCTTTGTGGTGATGTGTGGATGCTTGGTTAATTGTACCCAATCTTGAGGTAACTTTCTATTGGAACCAAAATCTTTGCATATCTACTTTATTTTGCAACCTTTGAAGGTGTGTTTTCACATAGTAGGGTAGGATTTACTCAATTTGGTTATTGTTTGGATCCTACTATTTTCTTATATTCAGAAATTTTAAAGATGTATGTTTTTTGAATGAACTAACATGTGTCTTCAAGTTTCTTTGTAGAAAAGTATTGTTCTAACAAGTGTTTGCAAGGGTTGAAAGATCTAACAGGTTACTCAAGCTTGAAGTAGAGTGGGATAGGAGATCCATCCCTTGACTTCTTCAAGAGACAAAGCTTTTCCCTCTTTCATTGATCAAGGACCCCATAGCCCAAAATTCAAGTCAAAAGTGAAGATCCTCTCAATCTCTTTCTCTCTTTTATTTAAATTTCTTCTTCAAGGTTACATTTATGTTTTGTATGCAAAGATAGATCATTTAAAAGTTATATTTAATCAAATCTTATTGCATGCATCACCATCTAGATCTAGGCAAAGTTCATTTCTGTTTTAAAGGCTAGATCTAGGAATAAAGTCTATCTTTTGCTTATCTTTATTTCAAGTCTGTTTTGGCAAAAGAATAAAGTGGGTTTGATCGTTTAGATAAGGCTGTTGGGTAACTTTTATTGGTTGTCCTATGACAGCAAACAGAAGCAACCAATAGAGCCTCTCTTTAGCCTCTCAAAACTAGTAAAAAAATCACAACAATTTCCCTTTTTACTTAGTAATTTTTAGGAGATTTTGAACTAATTTTTTGATCAATTTCAAACACATTTTTTTTTAAATATCTTTGAGGTGAAGTTGGTCTAACTCACTTGTTGTTTTATAGCAGGTCATTGAATAAACAGGAATAGTTTTTGCCCGTTTTGACTAAGGTTGGAGCGGTTTTGACTTTCAAAGTGAACCTTTGAAGACCCTTTTCCCAAAAGAAAAAATTGTAATACTTGTGAGCCCAAAGCTATAAGACTCACAAGTCTTCCAAAAAAAAAAAAAAGACAAAATTGTAAATTATATAAATAAAATAAGTAAAGCTAAAGAGGCTTCACTTTTCCTCTTTTCCCCTCAAGGGGGGAACCGGTGTGGTTGTGCTTGTTTCAGTTTTGTGCATAGTTCCCTTTTGCTTAAAATCTAAATTTATCTCATGATCTAAGGAGTAGGTAAAGGAATCAAATCTTACAAGTCTCAAAGCACTACACAACAACTTAGATTAGATTTCTTTTTGCAAAGTAGAACACTAATTGCTAGATTAGTTTTATTTTTGCAATTTCAAGTTGGCAAATAAACCATCCCCTCAGCTCCTCGAAAGAGGCCTGGTTAATGTGGATTAGTAATTAGTCTCACATTTCAATTTCAGTTATTTATTTCCTTGTTTAAAATAAACAAATTCCCCTCAGCTCTCAGTGCGGTTCCTGACCCTTCCAGTTGCGAGCTAGTCTCGATCTGCTGAAAGTAAGTTTCATACACACTGTGTTGGTCAGTGGTTAATAGATTAATTAGGACAATCTCTAAAGTAGTTAGCTTAATGCGTGGGAAAACGCCTTAAAGTGACCTGCGAAGTAAGGCGGGCCCTCTCAGGACCTGGCTTCCCACCCGTTTTGGACATCCAGCACTTTGACTGAGTTTACTGGTGAGACCATTGGGTTTCAGTAAACTCTCTACAAGTTTCCAAACAAAAAGCTAATCTCCAAGGATGCCCAAACCATTTCATTAACTCAACATCAATTTATCCTAATAAAACACACGAACTACATTGCCCACGATTCACTTTAAGACACTAGTCTCATTTTACACTCAGCAAAGCCACAGGCTTCATTTTTATATATTGGTTATCTTTTCTGAAGCAAATTTTAAATTTACTTGCATATAACAAACGTACCTGAGTATCCTTTTATGCAAGTATATGCTTGATGTTATATCGTGGATGAATAGTTGGTTTATGTGTATTTCAATTTATGGTTGATTGTTGAATGAATAATAAACTCCTAGATTTAATTTCTTGTACTTAGCTTATTTTCAAAGCCTTAGTGTATTTGTTAAGGACTACCCCCCTTGGCTTCGCTAGGAGTTGGCCTAGACGGAGGAGTTGAGGATTAGGTGACAGCTCCTTAACTCTCACTTGCCCCCAAAGACACACCGAGTGGATTGAAGATTTCTTCCACATCTCTCAGGTGTGTATAAGGCAGCAACAAATCCAAAAGCCACAAGAGCTCTCTCAACTCAATTTTCGAAATTAGCAAGTGAATAATGAGAGAGGGCGCTCTCATTTCCCTTTTTATTCTTTTGTTGACTCTTTTGTGACCTTTTTACCTTTTAATAAGTTTAAGTGACTTTTCGTTATCTCAATAGTCACTTAAGCGCCTTTTTAACTACTTACTTAATGTCACCTTTTAAAAAATAATTTAATTCCCACTCCGATGACATTAAATAAATAATTAATTCCCTTTTTTCCCACTAAATATAGCCTACAGGAATTATTTAGGCTATTCCGTCAATCTACCGGTGAGCTTATTAGGAAAGGAGCATTACAAAATCTTGGGTATAGATCTTGTTTCTAACTTGCTACATTTGTAGATCTAACCTATCTTTTTTGCAATAAACTCTAATGTGCCTACTGTCATATCTCACTTAGAGTTTATATCACTAAAAGCTTGGAGATACATGGTATAATAGCACTTGAATTTGCTGTCACTTCATTGGCAAGGGCTTGATGGTTTAAATGTCAATTTTTGGGCTATTTTCATGATCATGACACTTAAAATAACCATATCGATGCCATGTTTGTTGCAACGATTTGTTCCTTGAGTGAGACGTTTTGGATTTAAGGCTTACAATTCAGTTATGATGAATTTGGCACATTCATTTGGTAACCTTGTGGCATAATAACACTCTATACAAGCACTCAAGTGTATGCTATGTAAAAGGAATTTGACATTTCAGTATTCTCACATATGATAAGGGTTTATAAATTGCACAAAATATCAACATTCATTACATTACTTTCCAGGAATGTTTTAGAATACACTTAATCTCAAGACCCTCCTTTAATAAATCGATGCAATTATTTATTATGGAATGACTTGGATTTTAGGGAAAGTGACTTGGTTAATATTCAACTCATATCACTGTTTATCAATGCTGTTTGGGGTTCTAGTTTGATGTGGATCTAACTTTGATGGTAGATCTGATAATGTGCAACACTTTAATCACACCTTAATACACATAACTGAGCATAATAGTTTTCTGCTGGTGCATTCATTTACACAGTCCATACACACTGTTTAATATCTTGATTTGTAGTTGTCGGTACAAGGGACTGTTCACTGTTTATCATTGCTGCTCAAACACATACATAATACTCATAAAAGGTGTGTTCTACATACTAATGGATTGCTCACCGATCACTTGATTAAATCCCACAATCTGGAATGTTGTCAATGCATCATTAGATCACTGATTTCATGGTTATAAATTGTCCAAGATAATACACCCAAGTCACGTGCTCTAAATGATAATCATTGCATGGTATTTTAAATGCTTCGAGTAAGAGAAATTCACCACACAACTCTGTTGTCTTCACTGTAATACATAACAACAGCAAGCTTGTTCGTGAGTAGAGTAGTTTCATAACCATGTGGTTTGCTATGGCACTTAATACTCTCAAATTTTAATTCTTCATCTTGCTATCCTAAATCAGAATTAACTGATGGCATATGCTATGGTACCTCGACAATAGTTAATGTTTGTTGATTATCTAAAGCACATGGTGAATGTTGGTTACATCTCATGCTCTAGCCTCTAAATGAAACATTTCTAGCATTTCATGATTCCATTGAAGTTGAGCAAGTTCACTTTTCTCTATTTTCCAAGCATAAATCACACTTCACAACACAAGCATACTCATCTCACTTTCACGTCATTAAAGGCTTGTTAATCTAGCAAAACTTGTTTTTATCATTGAGAGTGAGTAAAAGTTGCTAGTTGTCTTAGTCAATCTAGTCTAAGTAACTCTCCATTGCTACAACTGATTGGGCTAGATAGACCATAGGGATTCCCCAATAGGCTAGGGTAGTTTTTCCTTGGTCTGAAGTGTGGGACAAGGCTACCAAGGTGACAGTAGGTAGCTTGCCTGTAGTGCCTCTAGGCTCTCCCTCCGAGGTTAGGACTTTTCCTCCTAGGGTAGAGTTTGAGCGGTAACAAGGTGCAGTAGGATGGAATAAAGGATGATCGAAGCTTGTGAAATGGCATTTGCATTCCAAAGAAAAACATTGCTTCTTATTTCTGTTTATGTGGAGTCACTACTCTAGCATTACATTGGACCATCTCAAGTTATTGTCTCTAGCATTTTCTTGTAGCAGATAGAGATCCATATCCATAAGCTTCTGATTAATGTATGTAATGTTTTATTTCATATCAAGAGAGCATTTTTAACTTGTCTGAAAAGCAGAGAAAGACACTCAATAGCCCAAAATATAACGTATTGACTGGTTTCTTCAGTACCAAGGGATCTGTTGATTGTATATAACACAAGTTTTAACCAGCTCAATAAGCACTCAAACCCTGAAAGGACGATTCAGTATTTTTTTTAACCCAACTACAGGATTACTAATATAACCTTTGGGTGAAATTTGTTATTTAATGAGCTAAACCCTCAGGAACTACCTGTAATTCTTCCAACCGCCCAAATTTAAAATTAAAGGGTTCCAAATTATGAATTAAAGACATATTTGTTCAGAGCAGAAAGTTTACAGACTATGTCTGTATTATTGAAAAATGTTTTTATCAGTGGTAAAACCAGTGGTCCCTCTCTTTTCTAGAAGACTAAAAGGTAAGGTTTGAAGCTATTAAAAGTGCATACATAATTTGGATAAATTTATGGTAATAAACCTCCTTCTTCAAAATACAAAATAACAAAAATAAGACTCAAGAAAATACATAAGACAGCCAAGTCAACTTAGGATTGGATTGCCTTATACTGACTATAGCATCATAATATGCTCTCATCGATCCTGACATATATGACTACATTAGTGTAAACAGAAGTGCCCGTAATTTGAATTAAAATACAATTAGCTGTAACTTCAGAGATGAACATAGGCAGAAACAGCAAGTGCATGCATACATTACTCTGTCTGAATCGTTATATATTGCTTCCAACTTGTTGCCATAAGTTAATGATATCCGTCGCCTGGTTAAGAAGAATTATTGTGCGCTTTTGAGATACCCAGGATATGCTCTCCAGCTTGGCTTTGAGTTCTTCCCATGCATCCTTCCTGGGCCAAAAGTAATAAGGGCTCAGGGAAATAGTCCCATGCCCTGGAACCACCTGATCTAGAGCAAGCCCTATGTTCTTCTCAAGCCAAATGAACTTCAATACAACCCTCTGCTTCCTAGGAGTCTTCACCGCCACCTTAACCTTACCCTTCTCCTTCTGCGTGCATACATTGCATATATATTTTTTATATACCCACACAACACAACCTACTAGTAGACAGACAGAGAACCAGAAATAAATTAAAAGATAACCAAATAATAACGCATTTGTGTCTTATATTACCTCTTCCAATGCAGGCTCTGGCTCTGACAGTGCCTCCACTTGGGCTGCTTTGAGAACCACACATGGTTGATTTTTCTTTCCCCTTTCCTTTTCCGTTTGTGGGATTTGGATGAGAGACCCGTATCCAATTCTGGGTGTGATGGCACCAGAAGCGGCAGCAACAGAGCTTGAAATAATGGCTTGGACGGGCCTGAAATGAATTGCACGTGCATATGAAGAAGATGATACAGGAGAGCAGGTACAAGTAGAAGGAATGTTGCATGGGGATGGAAGAAGTCTGGAAGAGAGACTTCCCAGTGCAAATGCAGACGTTATCGTCATTGTCATGGTCGTTCCCTCCTTTGCTTCTCTATCTATCCTATCCGACTCCTCCTATTGTCTTATCACCTTATCTGAAATCATTGCCATGGTATAATGTTTGTATTTTTGAACAAAAAAAAATTTACATTGTACAAAAAAAAAATTGCCATGGTACTAGTTCTCATCATGAAATTAATCTATGAATATTGGTTCTCACCACTTTAGGAATATAATTTTATAGTATTATTGTATTGCCTCCCAGGCAGTATACATAGCGATGAGTTTGCTTTGACTACTCTATTAATTTGGTTTGACTTTAAAAATTTTGTAAAGAACTTAATGTATAACATAAGAAACTCAAAATTTTATTTTTTAATATGTAAAAAAATTGAATTTTCTTACATTTCATTGGCTGATAACTTTATAGTGTTATTGCAGCCTTCACTTATTTCAAGGTCATAATTAACTCAATGACAGTATAGGAGGCAGTACTCCCAATGGCAGAGTCCGGAGCTTACCTGGCCGGGCCTCTCGACGACGGTGAGGAAGACGAAGGCAATTTATTGGACAAAGCTCGGGAGCTTCAAAGCACGTCGAGGCTCGTTGAATGTGCCATGTTTTCGGCCATTGCTAGATTGGCTTATTTCTTGAGCAATTTGCTGCACATTGAGGTTTGAATCCGCGACCGTTTAATTTGTCTGCCCCATTTCTGTGTCTGCCCTGGTACTTCGCGACTAGGAGTCTGGAGAGAGGCTTTAGTTTTTCATTTTTTGGTCGAGCAGGTTATTAAATGTTGTGTAATGAGCTTTTGATTTTTTGCAATGGTTATCTACACGACGGAGACCGGGCAACTTCGGTGAGCGACAAAACAAAAATAGGAGGCCCCCGCCATGATGTTGACTGGACGGAGGCCGTGTCTCCTCCGATAGCGATCGCATTAAGCAACACCCTCCGGCCGGCCGACGTCCGGTGGTGGCGAGTGACATGGCACTTTCTTTGGGAATGACGGGATTTAATTGGTGAAGAGGGATGTGGCCATGTGGGTGTAGATATTAACAGCATACCTATACGCTCAACCATTTACTTTGAAACTGTACCCATTTTACCCATTAGTATGCGACAGCCTGCAAATGGCAAAAATAATCTAAACTGTGTACTCTACAAGCCAGTCTACACTACTACAGCGTACCTATACGCTCCGCTATTATCCAAAAATTGATTATAACACATTTCCACACAATTTGAAAAATAATCATGCTAATAATACATTTAATAATAAATATATAAATTTATGACGGATTCCACTGTTTCACAAATAATACTGCTAATCAATACATTATTCAATTTGGGGTATAGGAGGAAGTACACAGCAGCCTCGTTGCCCTTGTTATACCTGCTGAAGGTTAGGTATATTGTAATTGCTTCGGCTTTAACTAAGCTTTGATTTTGTATTAGTTTCTTGAATCGTGATTTTTTTGTGCTAAGGTTAAACATTAGAGTTTATAAAATAATATTTTTTTATTATCTTAAAGATAGATTTTTTTTGGTGTTTGATTGATTGAATGTGTGAACCTATTTTCATTAGCCAATTTTTTATCTTATTATCAATTTTATTAATTGTGTTGACATGTGGTACAAAAAGTAATGAATTTGTTTTTGGGTAATCGTGGTGTATTGAATTTGGGTAATCTTATTCTCATCGGCGCTATGTTAAAAAAAAATTATAAAGCTCCATTGCATGCATGTAACATTTTTTATGTGTCGGTCAGTCCTATAGCGTATGTGACCTTGTTTAATACTATGACTTATTAGGTTATATTTAATTAACTCGTTTCAAACCATAGAGTCACATGCTCAGGATTCATCCAAACCACTTCGAATCGTCAACCTTTGGCCTACACTTTTATTAGCATCGTCATGGCCCTCATTCTCGTTTGTGCTGTAGGTGGATAGTGTGATCGTGGTTGGGCATAGCTATGGTGGATTCGTTGTCTTTTGGGATGGCACACAAATACCCTAACCTTGTTCGTCACCTGGTTATTGCCAACTCTGCAATTTGCATGACGTTGTCAACCAACGATTCTCTTCTCAAAGAGTTTGACTCCTCTGATATCAAGGACTTGCTTCTTCCCAACAATACCAAAGACTTGAATATCTCATTGAATATCAATTTCTACAAGATGTATTGCTTGTAACATCGCCATTTTCGAACCCCAAACTAGTGATGTATATTGTAAATGTAATGGATGGCCAAGAACCAAAGCGATGTAATATGTAAATGATGTAAATTTAATATAATGAATAAAATATATCACCAGCTGCAAACAGACACGGATGGAGATTTGGGGGCTAAGTATCCACAAGAGAGGGAAGGGGTCCAATGGGGGGGACAGTTTACCCATGTCTATTAACCAAAACTTATTTCTTATTTCCTTCCAAATTATCCTTACCACGAACCTTCCATTAGTTGTTGAGTGTTCTAGAGCCCATTCATTGAGTTCATGTAAGAGGATAGGTGTGAGAGTCACATCCCATAGTTATTGAGAGCATGAAGACTGAGTACAATCAGCTTGGGGAAGAGTGCAAGTCAAGCAAGCAAGATAAAGAGAGAAAATTTGTATGGGTAGGGGACCAGAATTGCATATTCATGTTTTTGCATAGAGAGTTGTTTTTACATGGAATTTTATGGTCAGCAAGGGATTTATGAGTGTTGAAGCTTGAAGGTAGTTGTTGTGGGCATGTTTGGCAGCTATTTGGAGCTGTAATTTCACGGAGAAAGAGGTCGTGGGCCTGTGAATGACGTGGTGTTCGAAATTCACCAAGAAAGCATGTGTTTTGTTGTTGGGTGAATTTGTGTTACAACTGTGAAATTCCTAAGATCTCAACAAGTAGAACTTGTGTCCAACCTATGTTGGAATCCCTGGAGGTCGGGATTGGAAAAGCCTGAGGGATTATAAGCAATGAAGGGGAATTCCATCCCTTGGGCTGTGCAGGTTGAGGGGAAGAGAGCTGGTGGACTGGAGTCAACTGTGAGAATTAACTATTAAGATGGAAACATTAACCAGCCTTAGGGACCACCACCTCTTGTGGATTCATAGCCCTAGCTCTGATTCGAATTTTATGGGGTATATGGTCTAAATTCGGATGCAAAATTCATAAAGCTATAAAGTTAATAGATTGTTCATGTGGATCAAGGAGATTCCCACCTCCTCATTAATTAATTGGGCTAACAAGTTATCCATATGGGTCAAAGAGATTCCCACCTCTCCATTATTGTATTGGGTTTTATTTTCCACTACTTAGTTAGTTGGGCAGTTAGATCTATTATTATAATAATAGAGACTCATTTAATGAGTTTTTTCCATTATTGTATCGGGTTTTATTTTTYACTACTGTAACATACCCATCCACCCACAGGTCGAGTTACGCCACTTAATTCGACTGCAACACACCCAGCCACCCACAGGTCGAGTTACACCACTTAATTCGACTGCAACACACCCAGCCACCAACAAGTAAGGCACGTTGCAGTCCCAGGGACTTAGTTCTTTGATCTTATCTCAAAAATCGAAAGATTGTTCAACAATGTTAGAGGCATGAAAACAACATGCATAAGACAAGATCCTTGCTACAGCATAAAGCGGTAAGCAACGTGCCATGCACAACAAATAATCAACAGACAAGCACATTAAAAATACATATCTCAGAGATAATTGAATACACAATGGAAATAAACATATACATAAAACACAGAGAGCACTTATATTTGCAAGTACACGTTCACCAACTAACTACAGACCAAGGACGTTCCTCCCAACCATAGACATTGTTGTTCATTTACTCTCAACAACAGGTCACCCTCGAGCCAAGGCTATGAATCCACAAGGACGGGTCCTAGGCCAAGTCTAAACACACAACAATTGGATAACTAGCTCTCAGGTTTCCCAACCTCATAGCAAAACCCAAATTTCTAGCTCTCTTTCCCCCTCATCCTGCACCACCCAAAGAAACGGACACCCTTCTCTGCCATGCAGTCCCTCAGGTTGTCCCATTTTTCTCTAGTGCTCTAGTGCTACTGGTCAGGAAAATCTCCCCTCTGGAACTCCAAGGGTTATCAGTTGTGGATAGTTCTATCTGAACTGCCATCAATCTCATAACTAGCAGGCCTTTTAGCACTCACAACAATCCAAAGTACACCAGTGATCCAGGGGATCAAAATATGCTCAAAAATAAAAGTGCTCGAAATTGCTTCAAAATGAACACGTGTGTAGACCTCGTCCTCGTGATCCTAACGCAACTTGAACGGGTTCAAACGGACATCATATGAGTGAGATATCATGTTTTGTTCGCTTTGCCAAACAGACAAAAATTTGTTGACTGTACAGTTCGTACAGTGCTGACGTGGCATGTTCGTACTGCGGATGTGGAAGATGACCGTACTGACATGTGGCAGGGTAACATGGATTGTTGACTATGCAGAGGTGTTGACGTGGCATGGTCATACTATTGATGTGGCATGTCTGTACTGGACATGTGGCAGGTGGTCGTACCGACACATGGCAGAGGTGACGTGGCAGCTGAGTTGGACTCATCAAATGGTGACACATGTCAGTTGTTGAGATGGCAGTTGATTACGTGGCAGATTTGTGGATCAATAGAATGATGCCATGTGGCCCAGACATGGACTGCCACATGGCACCCCCTCCAAGGCATAAAAGTGGGTTTGTGTTCACGGGGGTTGGAATCCGCGACCTCTGGGGACATGTCGATGACTTGGCAAGGTCGAGATACCAACCCGCCCGCACAGTATTTCTTACCACTATATGGTTTGATAAAGTTTTGTGTTTGTTATATGGATTGGTTTGGCGAGGTCCGGACCAGGGCTTAGCCATAGCCCCCGGTTGCACTGCTTCCGCCATGTGACTACCACTTGAATTATGCGCGGGGATTTAAAACTCACCTCAAAACGGTCAACTACCACGCGCCCAGGACACTTGTCAATCCCTCATCCAACCGTGCAATGAGTGTCGGATTTAGCGCCTAGGGCCTAGACACCTGGGATCCATGCGACCAACACCTCTACTCTTGGGGGTGTTAACCACGCTAATGGTGCGACAGAATGCCCAATTTAGTGGGAAAGCGCGTGTGTTGGGTTTTTGGCACGAAAAATGTCTATGAGCCAGGTTCAGTCAGTCTGGATGCATTTTGGCGAGTAGATACAATAAAGAATTGGGAGAAACTTCCAAGGAGTGATTCCAACTCGGTTTTTTGCCAAACCAGGTGCAGGAAAAGACCAACTAGGGGTTTTTGGACGTTTCGAAGCCATTGAAGCCATCCATTTCTCATTCTGAGCATTGTAAAGCGTTGATTTTGACACTTTGAGTGTTAATGAAAAAGATCCATTAGAAGTTGGACCAGGAGATGTAGCCCAAGAGAGGGGTGAAATCTTTAATCATTTTGTTGTGTTAATGTGTGTATTATGATGGTTGTTTATGATTGTTTAAGTTGCTCATGATTAAGTAAAAAAACTCATTAATCTTTATGTGTTTGTAACTTGATCCTATTACCCAAGCACATACCATTTCACTTGCAATTTTAAAAAGATTCAAGCCTTTACATTTTCAGATCAAGTTGGTATCAGAGCATAGGTTTTTGAAGGTTTGATTGTTTGCAAGTGTTTGTGTATTGATTCTTACAAGGTTGAAGCTCACAAGAGGAGAAGGTCAACTTGTAGAGCCAAGTTCTCAACTATCAAGAAGGAGAACTACACAATCACCTCAAGCTTCAAGGAGATATTCACAAGTATGGCTCATGAGAAGAGTCATAAAACTCTTCCTTTAGAGGATGAAACTTTCAGAAAACATTTCTATGATATGACAGAGATGGTGAAAGTTTTATTTGAAGAAATAAATGCAAGATTGCAAGGCGAAAGCTCAAACCCTCCAAAAGGTAATGGAGATAGTGATGATAAAACTCCGAAGGGAAATGGAAGGAATGGTGATTCTCCACCTCCTTCACCTCCATATTCCACCTCTTCTACCATTTCACAACCACCTCCAAATTCTCCAAAAGAACATGTTAAAACTCCTCTACAAACTCCTTTTCTTAATCTTGATATTAAGTTTGAATTGTCTATGTACAATGGAGAGGTAAATGCTGAGAAATTGGATAATTGGATTCGTCAGATTGACGTGTATTGTAGGATACAAAGGATCAAAGATGATGAAACTAAGATTCAACTTGCTTCTTTAAGATTGGACAGTGCAACACTCATTTGGTGGGAAGCCAAAACTCAAGAGGACATGAAGAAACATGGTAAAGTTTTATCCTCTTGGAATGATTTTATTGTTGCACTTAAAAGACAATTTTATCCATTAGCATACATGCAGAAAGATATTATGGATTGGCAAAACTTTAGACAAGCTAAAAGACAAAGTGTTCAAAGCTACACTCAAGAATTTTGAAGAAGGGCTTTGATTTTGGGTATCGATTTGTATTCTCAAGAAACTTTACTCAAATATATTGGAGGATTGCATAACTACTTGAGGCACACAATACTTATGTTTAACCCTACAAGTCTAGATGAAGTTTATGTACATGAAACCCATTTGGAAGCAAGAGGGAGGAAAGAACCTCAAGAGGGAAGAAAGAAACCTTTTGTTCATGGAGACAAAGGAAAGAAGAAGTTTAAGGGAAATGGAAGAAATAATGCTTTAGTCAAGAAAGAGGGAGAGAAACTCACATGTAAACACTGTTCAAAAGATGGCCATGATGAAGACCATTGTTGGAAACTTCATCCTGAAAACAGACCCGAAAAGTTCATCCATAAGGGGAAACCAAAGACTACTGCAACCGTACAACATGATTTAGGTTCTGATTCGGGTGATGAAACAAAGATTACAGCCATGGATTTTCAAGGTAAGGATTCCATTGCAAGTACTAGTTCTTCAAGTAGTAATAGCCTCAATGAAACTCAACATGAAAAAAAAAACCTTTTTGATACTGGATCTCAAGGAAACCTCATATCTGAAGACACTGTCAAGAAACTAATATTGGAAACTACTCCACATCCTAAACCATACCCTCTAGGATGGATATGTGATAATGCCAAATTGCATGTGACAAGAAGGTGTAAACTTAGATTTGCTATCACTGCAAATTTTATAGATGAGGTAGAGCTTGATGTTATTCCTTTGGATATATGTGGTATTGTGTTGGGAAGCCCATACTTATATGATAGGAGAGCCATCTTTCATCGTCATGAGAACAAGTATCATTTGTTTAAAAATGGAGTTGTGTACATTGTTAGAGCACATACAAAGAAGTTGAATTTGTCACTTGTAAATGTTGGACAAATGAAGAGATTAGTTAATGCTAGTAAGAATTTTGTCCTCTTGATGATCAAACCCAAAGACAATGTTGAAAAAAATGTTTTCCAAGGTTGTGATTCAAAGTTGAAATCTGATTTATATGAGGTTGTTAACCAATATGATGAGATGTTTCAGGAACCAAAGGGATTGCCTCCAAAAAGGGCTATCCAACATGAGATACAATTGCAGCAAGATTGTCCTCTTCCAAACATTGGTATGTACAGGATGTCAGTCATGGAGAATGTTGAAATTAAAAAACAAACCCAAGAGTTGCTTGACAAAGGGGTCATCATGCCAAGCACATCGCCATGTGGATCACCAATTGTTTTAGTGCCAAAGAAAGATGGTACATGGTGCACGTGTATAGATTTCAGGGCCTTGAACAAGATTACGGTAAAGAATCATTATCCTTTTCCTAGAATTGATGATTTGCTTGATCAATTAAAAGATGTTAAGTATTTTACTCAATTGGATTTGAGAAGTGGATATCATCATATTAGGATTGCTGAAGGAGACACTTTGAAGACAACTTTCAAAACAAATCAAGGTTTCTTTGAGTGGATGGTAATGCCATTTGGACTTTGCAATGCTCCTGCTACATTCATGAGACTCGTGAATGATGTTTTAAGGCCTTTTTTTGATGATTGTGTGATTGTCTACTTGGATGACATTTTGATATTTAGCAAATCTCGGAAAGATCATGTTATGCATGTAAAAGAAGTTACAGATGTCTTAAAGAAAGAAAATTTGTTTTTGAAGATGTCTAAATGTGAGTTTGGAAAGACCTCACTTGTTTAGTTGGGGAATATTGTTGGAGGAGGAGAACTAAAAATTGATCCTTCCAAGGTCAAAGTTATTTTGGATTGGCCAAAGCCCAACAATGTGACAGAGGTAATAATATTTTTGGGAGCAACCCAATATTGGAGAAAGTTTAGTGCTAACTTCTCTTCAATTGCAGCTCCATTACATGCAATGACAAGCATCAAGCAAGTTTTCCAATGGGGAGGCAAGCAACAAAAAACATTTGATGTATTGAAGGAGAAGATTAGTTCAGCTCCAGTTCTTGCACTTCCAAATTTGAGACAACCGTTTGAGATCCAAACAGATGCAAGCAATTGTGCAATGGGAGCAGTCTTGTTGCAACATGGTAAGCCTATGGTGTTGTGATTAATTATCCTACTTATGATAAGGAGTTGTATGCATTGGTGCAAAGTGTGAAAAAATGGAAACGTTATTTGTTGGGAAAAGAAACTATCATTCACACAGATCATCAACCATTACAATACTTACAATCATAAACAAAGCTACAACAAGCAAGGCACTTCAGATGGATGGGTTTTCTACAAAAGTTCCACTTGGTTATAAGGTGTAAAAAAGGCATTTATAACAAAGTTGTTGATATGCTTTCTAGACCTATTGTTAGTGCTTTAGTTATTCTTAAGCATAATTTTATCATGCATGAGAGCTATGTTCAACAATATGCTTTAGATGTTGATTTTAAAGAGGTTTATGCAACTTTGTGTCATTCTAACCAAGTTGAGGAATTGGATTACCATGTGCATGATAAGCTTTTGTATCATCTTGGCAAGCTATGTGTTCCACAGGGTGAAAGAGTCAACATCACAAGGGAAGCTCATTCTACTCTTATTGCTGGTCACTTTGGTGTAGGCAAGACAATGGTTGATTTGCAAAGGTATTGTTATTGACCTTAAATGAATGAAAGTGTTTCAAGATATGTAAGAGGATGTTCTTTATGTGCCACAAGCAAGCCTAGCAATAGAAAGTTGGGTTTTTATACTCCACTTTCAGTTCCTTCTCATCCTTGGGAAAGCATTTCCATGGACTTTGTAGGAGGTCTACCTATGTCTAAAAAGAATCATGATTATTTGTATGTTGTGGTTGACCGTTTCAACAAAATGTGTATTTTGATGCCTTGTAAGAAGCAGGTTACAGCTGAGCAAACGACACATATGTTATTTCAACATGTTTGGGTACATTTTGGGTTGCCTAAATCCATTATTTCTCGATTTATTGGGAACTTTTGGTCAAGTTTATGGGCACTCATGGACACCAAGCTAAAAAAGAGCACAACTTTTCATCCACAAACCGATGGTCAAATAGAAGTGGTTAATAGAACAATAGTGCATCTTCTTCGTGGTTATTGTAGCAAGCATCCTAAGCTTTGGGATGAGCACCTACACTACATTCAACATGCTTACAACCAGGCTAAGCACTCTTCAACTCAAACATCTCCATTTGAAGCATGTTTTGGTTATTTTCCAAAATCTCCTTTATATTTTATCTTTGGGAAAGACATTGCTATTGATGGTCAATATGACATTGATAGGGTAAAGAAGTTCATTGAACAAATTTAGTTGGTGCATCAAATGGTACAAGAATAGTTGGAAAAGAGCCAAGCCAAGTATAAGACAAGACATGACAAGCATCGTGTTGATCACAGTTTCTAAGTTTGAGACAAATTTTGGCTTTACATTAGCAAAGAGAGGCTTAAAGGAGAAGGTAAAAAACTGAAACCAATTAGATATGGACCTTTCAAGATTCTTGAAAAGATTGGTAATAATGCCTTCCATTTGGATTTGCCTCCTTATATGCAAATGTATGCAGTTGTCAATGTTGAGAATTTGAGATTGTATGAGCCTCCTTTGATTGATGATCAAGGAGAACATGTTCAGATTCCTTCTATAGATGATTTCTCGCTAGAATATCTTTCAGAACTGCATGAAGACACAATCCTTGACAGGAGGATGAGAACTTCAAAACGAGGGAATGTGGAATACCTTCGAGTTGGTCTTAAAGGCACAAATTCAAGCAAGGCCAAGTGCATTAAAGTTGGAAAGGTGAGGGAATTATACCCTCATCTTCAGATAGACTGAAAGTAGTCTTTTGGAGGTCCAAAAGCTTCCTAATGGGGAGGAGTGATCCAGAGGATCAAAATATGCTCAAAAACCAAAGTGCTTGGAATTGCTTCAAAATGGACACGTGCGTAGGCCTTGTCCTCGCGATCCCAACACAACTTGAACGTGTTCAAATGAACGTTGTATGAGTGAGATATCGCGTTCTGTCCGCTTTGCCAAACATGCAAAATTTTGTTGGCTGTACAATTCATACAGTGCTGACGTGGAATGTCCATACTACTAACATGGCAACTGACCGTACTGACACATGGCAGGGTAATTTGGATATTTTACTGTGTAGAGGTGCTGACGTGGCATAGTCGTACTGCTGATGTGGCATGTTCGTACCAGACACGTGAAAGGTGGTCGTACCGACACGTGGTAGAGGCTGATGTGGCAACTTATTTGGACTTGTCAGATGGTGACACGTGTCAGTTGTTGAGCTGACAATTGATTACGTGGCAGATTTTTGGACCAATATAATGGTGCCACGTGGCACCCCCTCCAAGGCATAAAAGTGGGTTTGTGTTCACGGGGGTTGGAACCCACAACCTCCAGGGAAACATCGATGACTTGGCAGGGTCGGGATGCCAGCCCAACCACATGGTATTTTTTACCACTATATGGTTTGATAAAGTTTATGTTTGTTATATGGATTGGTTTGGCGGGATTCGAGACAGGGCTTAGCCTCATCCCTCGGTTGCATTGCTTCCACCATGTGACTACCACTCGAATTTGTGCACGGGGTTTTAAAACTCACCTCCAAATGGTCAACCACCACGCGCCCAAGACACTTGTCAATCCCTCATCCAACCATCCAACGGGTGTCAGATTTAGTGCCTAGGGCCTGGACACTTGGGATCCATGTGACCAACACCTCTGCCCTTGGGGGTGCTAATCACACTAACAGTGCGACATAATGCCCAATTTTGCAAGAAAGTGCATGTGCTAGGTTTTTGGCACGAAAAACACCCGTGAGTCAGGTTCAGTCAGTCTGGGTGTGTTTTGGCGAGTAGAGACAATAAAGAATTGGGAGAAACTTCCAGGGAGTGATTCCAACTCAGTTTTTGGCCAAATAAGGTGTAGGAAGAGCCCAACTAGGGGTTTTTGGATGTTCTTGAGCCATTGAAGCCATCCATTTCTCATTCTGAGCATTGTAAAGCACTGATTTTGACACTTTGAGCATTAATGAAAAAGATCCATTGGAAGTTGGACCAGGGGATGTAGCCCAAGAGAGGGGTGAACTCCTTTATCATTTTGATGGGTTAATGTGTGTATTATGATGGTTGTTTATGATTGTTTATGCTGCTCGTGATTAAGTCAAAAAACTCATTAATCTTTATGTGTTTGTAACTTGATCCTATTACCCAAGCACATACCATTTCACTTGCAATTTTAAAAAGATTCAAGCCTTTACATTTTCAGATCAACCAGCTCTCTTCTACCCAACCTGAACAACCCAAGAGAATGGACCTCCACCCTTCTTTGCCATGCAGTCCCTCAGACAGTCCTTCTCCTTCCAGGGCTCCAGTGCAGCTGGTTCAGAATCTCCATGTTGGGACTCTCAGGACTCGCAGCTGTGGACAATTCTATCCGAACTGCCATCAAGCTCATGCACACAGTCATCTATTCCCTTCTGGAATGATCAATAATTATTACAGCCATTCATCAATGGCTCTCCTCTTTCTTCCATTCGTTTCCATGCTCAGCCCTGGAGCACACGAACTAGCAAAAGTGATTGAAGAGGAAAGAAGAACAAGGGAACAAAGGGAGAAGACAAAACCTGGGAAGAACGATCCCCCAACTTCACCTCAAGCCACCCTCATGCTGCCATTCATATCCATGCTCAGACCAAGAGCACACAAATGCAGCAATAACGAGGCTCCCAAAAATATGAAGAGTGAGAAAGGTGTAAAAATGAATGAATAAGAACAAAAAGTGAACCCCCAACCAAACCAAAGATGGGTTTATATAATTAATTGGAAATCAAGAACCACATGGCCTCCTCCAGGAAGCTCATGTAACCCCTTTTCTCCATAAAATCAATTATGGGTAAATAAAATAAAAATAAAAAGACTTACCCCTCAAGCCCCCCTCTCTCATGGAATCATAGCCCCCTTTCTCTTTTGTCCTTGTCTGTCTTGCAACCAACGGTGTATTTTATTAATGTATATGAAGTATTACATTTCCTAGGCACTCTGGCTCTTTTTCAACTTTACCGGCTCACCAACCTAAGTCACAATTACATAATACATTATAGTTCACAAGGGTTAAAATCAAGATGTTACATCCCCCTTCCCTTATTTTGGCATTGTCCTTAGTGCACAACACCATTCCAATGTTATTAAAATTACAAATCCTGGCCCTCTGGCCTTAATCCACACAAGAATCCAGCCCAATCTTATATACATAGGCACTGTAGCCTAAAATTAAACATGTATCCATGGGCATTCTGACCAAAAACATGTATAATGATCTTCAAAATTTGTATTTCTGGCAGAAGTTCCAACCAATAGGCTCTCCTTCCCTCTCATCCCTGCAGAACCCAAAGAAATCAACCCCTTTCTCTGCCATGCAGTCCTTCAGGCTGTTCCACTTCTCTCCAGGGTTCCAGTGCACTCAACCAGGAAGTTTCAGCGTTGTGGCTTCAAGAACTCTAGTTGCAACAAGTCCACCCGACTTTCTTCATTCCATGCCTTCATCATTGAGCTCGATTTCCTTTTGGTGTTATTTTCACGAGCTTCCAACTTCAATAACCAACATCTCATCTGTATTATAAAAATGAGGTCATCATGAGATATTGTTATAATAATTTCAATCATAAATGTTAATCTATTTTATACACGAAAACAAAATTTTCCAAGCATGAGCTTTATGCTCATAATGTTTGGCTCTGCAGCTGTAGACATCAGTCTTCCTTATGGGATTACATCCTTGCCATATTCAAGACCATCCTACCTGCAATTTCCTTGATTTACATTCAGCCAAAACAATTTGTCAGTAATTTATTAAATTATAATTCCCAAAACTATTTCATATAGGAAAAAAAAACCTTCCAAACATGAGCTTCTGCTCATAATAATTTGGCTCTTGTAGCAATATGCACTGGTCTTCTTTATTGACTTGCAACACTGCCATACTCAAGACCCTTTCTTTCTGCAATTTCAACATTCCTCAGCGAAACAAATTGTCAATATTTAAGGTACAAGCTATATATATATATATATATATATATATTCATGGAAACAAGTGATCTCAAAATTGTTTGTTACTACAATTCATTTACTTCCATCGATCCAACTATCAATTGGAATGATCTCATCATTACATACACATGTATTGTCAGCCACTACTTTCCAAAAATATTTTTTTATCACTCTGTCTCTCCCAACAAAGTTTTTCCATAGTTGATCATTATTTAGCTTATTTAACCTGCAACTTTCTTGTTGTAATATCTAACAGTTCCTGAAGTGTTTTCAACTTCATGAGTTAGCAATACTCACATCATTTCAATTGTTAGCATAACCATAATCAATAGTATATACATGCATTCACCCCAAATGTACTCAATGATTCATGTACTTGTAACATTTTTAATAGCTCCAAAACTGATCTTGGAATTGTGACAAACAATAATCCAATCACCTTCACCTAGTATTCATATTAAATATAATGCATCTATCCATCATTACGTATTTTCAGCACCACAGGCTTTTCATAATGCAACAATTAATTACTAAATAAAGAAACAATTGATGTTCCCATGCCCATGGCCACAACTACACAAGGCATCCATGCATTGACTACATAATACCACATAACTATGTCATGCATTCACCAAGGTGAGTTGGAAAGTCTGGCCAACACCTCAACACATCATCCACAAACTTCCTACTTCTTCCTTGACTATTTGGATCCCTTCCTTTTCAACCCAAACACAACACTAAGAATATAATTCTTAAGTGCTCTTCAGTGTCGACAAAGTGGTTGCAGTCCAAACATCAGCTATACAATAGATACCATTGAGCACTCATATAGTGCTATAACCTTTCCATATCCAACCATATTATGGTCTCACACATGACTAGCTCTATGGATATTCATTGTTATAGAAGGAGTATGTCTCCTGAATTAACCCAGTTATGATCCCATAACCAGTCATAACATAATATGCAACCAATATTTTATCTAAATGCATTCTAGCATCAACAACATTTACCTACTCTAGGCCTTTGGCCATAGCACATCAATTTAAATATTGAAAATTAACTGAGGGAATTCTTACCTCAATCCCCTTCAACATGTATGCATCAACATAAACTAAATGCATACCTTCTTGGTTGTTATCAACCTACTTGTTGCTATCTGACCAACTGATATATGTAGAAGCTCACATACTTTCTCCTTCATCATTCTGATCACCATTCCTGCCACCCTCATGGTTCTTCAACTAGATAAATATCATAAGCAACAACAACACCCACATCTTTAAACCTGTTATATCATTTATCCTTAAACACATAATCCATCATTAGTCATACTCAAACATTATTTCATAATAATAGACTATTCTAGGTTCACAAGTATGTTATATGCATATCCAAGCATGTACATATGCAAAATTACACATCCATATGCACCAAGCATTTATTGTCAGCATGCCTACTAATGCATATGCAATTTAACTTCATTGTATACCACATGCACTCTAGTGCATTTCTCTTTTAATTCACTTATTTATTTACCTATTTATGTTGTAGTTGGTTGTCCTTGAACTCCTTCAGATCCTTGTTTCCTTGTGTGCTCCCATTATTCTCATCTGCACTATTGTTCCATCAGCTAAACACTTTCCAGCCAAGTTTCACTTGGCCATTCTACAATCCAACCAATGAACTCAATTTGCAACAACTCCAATTGGGTAGTCATGCCCAACTTTACCTTTATGAGACATTCCAACACCCTTTCACACTTAATACCATTCCCCAATGGAAGTCCATTTCACTCAGTGACATCTTTCAAGTGAGAGAGCATTCCAATTTCTCTGCATTGGCATCCTGCTTCCACTGTGAACTCTAATATCAGAAGTGAATTTCACCCTTAATCTTGGCAACTATCTACACCTCTCTTCCTTCAAGGCTAGGCAGTCATACTTTTCCTTTCTATGCCCATCCATGACATTTTGAACCTGCTATCTTCATATCATATGTGAGGATTCTTGCTTTTGTAGTACCTCATCCAACTTCTGTAAGCTTTGTCATGCTTCCATGACTATAATATATGATCTTAGACTGGAATTGATTTGATTGTACCTCTAATCCTGCCAAAATATACAAGAAATCATCTGGTTAGAATTATACATATCATACAAAATCGTCAATTAAATTTACAAGTACCTTTTCTGTTTAATTCATGAAGGAAATTAGATCACTTATAACAATTATCCAAAATATATGGATTCCAGGTCATTCTCCTCTGAATCAGCTTTTCAATGATTAAAATCTCACCCCAATTCAATATCTAAGCTGAAAGTTATGACTCCCTAAAAAACCACTTTTAGCCCCCTTAGTTGATACATAAAGCAAAATCTGCAAAGACACTTCCTTCAAATTGTTAGCACTCTGTAAATCTATTTAGCTGATGAACATACAACGAAGGTAACTTTTTCAACCAACTTTGAGACCTGAAACTAACCTTTCGGATCTGTTGAGGGCTCTCTCATAAATGGCAAGGTCTCCTCGCGGGATATGGCTTTACGAATGATGGCTAGATTTTAAAACTGGTGATGAAATGCTTCTGGTTATATTGATGCAGGTAAATAAAACTCGGGCTATGGGGTCGGTTTGAGGAAGAGACGAAACAAATGACTCGGTGACTGGATTCGAGAGGAAAAGGCTAGACGAGTGACAACCTTCAGTGTTAATCGTAAAGTGTGGCGGGAGAAAAACAGAGGGAGTGAACTCAAGAGCGCCACTGTGGACGAATTAAGAGTTAACTCGAGAAGAAAATGCTTTGTCTAAGTGGCGCAGTACAATGAATCCATAGGTTCAAAAATTCGTTCCAAAATAGATGATTTGAGATATGAAATTAAAGATAACAGGAAAGAACATACGTAGAGAAAGAAACACAATACATCCAACTATCGCAACTAGAATCTTTACATCAAAACACAAGACCTTTGCATTAAGTTTCAGTAAAAAACACTCAGACTTCTTACAAAAGCATTTGTTTCTTAAAATTGCCAACCAACCCTGGTTACATCGGAAAGATGAAATATATAAACTAGGGTGCCACTTGGGCTGCCCTCTATTCTAATTGCTAACTCTAGACTAGGAAAAATCGTGCCACATGCGCAAGAAACTCTTCGCATGGCACCATCCAAAAATGGGCAAAAATCATGCATGTCTACTAGTAACCGTCTTCAAGCTTCGCCCTGAGATCGAATCGTCGGTCAGGACCGGACGTAGGGAAAAATGTGTCATTGTGTCCCTCGATCAGCTATCCTTACGAATAGATGTCTGCCCAAAACCGGTTGTCTGCAATGTTGGTTTCGCCTCCCGTTACACGCCTATTTGTTGGGAACTGCGCATAGAAAACGGCTGTGCGATTCCCGTGACCATTACCAAAATGGTGAGATGTTTTTAGAGGACGTGTATCACTCAAAAACTGTCGTGAAGGACACCACCGCTCGTTAAGATTTCTTTTCTTGTGCGAAGGTGAGAGCCATATGGACTTCTTGTTCAGCTGCTCTGCCATCTCCGAGATACTCTGCTTGCCCTTCCCCTGCTAGCCTTTGCACTTCCCACAGCTGGACAATAACGTTCTGAGCCTCCTTAAGCTGCCTTTACAGCCACATCACACTCCCTCTGCAACTTTGTGCAGCTGATGCCCTCGTGGTCTTTGTCGCTAGTTGTCGTTTTAATTATTTGTTTTCCTGATAAAGCTCGGCAATAACCACCTTTGCCTTCTTCAACTGTTGAGATGGCATTTCCTCATTCATCCTTGTGGCTTCCGCCTTCATGACCTCCTCGTTCTTTCTCGACCTACCTCTTCTTCGAGGCAGCTGTTGTCCGAAGGCAAACGCTCCTGCTGCCTTCCCCTTCTGTATGAATTTCTCTATCATGGCCTTCTCATGTCTTAAAATGGTCTCTTTTGTAGGTGAAAAGATAGATCCTTTTAAGCTTCTGGGAATGGTTGCCGCAGGCATGAAAGAAATCCAATCTCTCTGAGGTTTGGACCTCACAGTTTTTCCGCTCTGGGTGCCCTTTCCTGTACTCTGAGAAAACGCCATGATGCGACCAAGGTGAAAACTGTGCGCAAATGTTCTGAACAGATGTATCGAGGAACAATTCTGAACCAATTGGATTGGAAAAAGGAAAATGTGACAGACAACTTGGGCCAAATTCTACGACTGGATGAACATGTCGAGCATCCGAGATTTATAGCGGATTGGCTCAAAGAAGAAGAACTGCTAGACATTAATGAATTTATGGCGACGAGAAGTTTCAATTTGATCCTTAGGTTGTTCATGGAAAATCCCTACGTGTGGAATGGAGGTGATACAATTTTATGTGCGGGCATAATATGATCGTTGCGATTCTTCATTCCTTCAACCTTCATAATAAAACAATAGTAACTGTGGCACTTTCTGAGGCAACCTTTATTTAATCACTTGACTCGTCAGGGGTACGTAGAAACTAGTTTCTTAACAGGATTCGACCTTTGGGAAAAGACAAGCCCATACCACATATACAATTCTTCGACTCTGACACCCTTTCCCCTTTCCAAGGGCCAATCGGCCATTTGCAGACTTCAACATCACAGTATTACGTACCTGACTTCACATGTTTGGGCGCATGGATCACTATGTGACTCAGAATCGACTCTAAAAGGAAAGAAAGGTGGCGGCGCTAACATCTGGATCCAACGAGGATGCTATCCTCCGTGTGAGGTAGCAAAGAACAGTAGACCAGGTGCCTAACCATTGGGCTTTATTTGACGTCCAGATACTAAGTAACAAAAACAATGGAGGGAAAAGAAAACAACTAGACTTAATGACACAACTTCTAAGACTACAACATAAACTTAGGGCCTTCACTTCGGGCTTCAATTTTCTGCTGACGTACTGACTCGACTCAAATTTAGCGACTATTTACAATGATAAATGACTCAAACGAAATTTATTACATCAGGTAGCGTTTGAGGAACCTATCGTTTATAGGCCCCCAACCAAGACATTCCCGATCCGGCCCTGTCAAGAAAAAAGCGTTGTCTCTATAGCACGCGTTGAATCTATATGGTCCTGTCCAAAGGTGATCAAACTTTCCGTGTTTCCCTTTTCCTTCATTTCGCGCGTCCCATCTTAGCACCAGATCTCCCACTTGAAGATCTTCCTGTTTGGAGTGTTCGTCGAAATTTTTCTTTATCCTCTCATGGTGAAGTTGGGATCGATAATATGCTTGCTCCCTCATATGTTGGGTGTGGATCAGCTAGTTTATCCTTCTTTGCGCATCATCCGGTTCGGCCTCTTGCTCTTGCAACAATTTCCTAACAGGCGGTCCCAGCGTAGTAGGGAAAATCATGTATGCGTTGTAAACGATCTGAAAAGGTGACGTTGATATGGAATTTTTGGTGGTGATCCGATCTGCCCACAACACGTAGATAAGCTTCGTATTCCATGCTCTCTTATTTTCTTGCAAGATCCTTTTGATGATTTTGGTCAGGCTCTTATTCGAGGATTCTGCTAACCCGTTTCCCTGTGGGTAATATGATGTGGAATGTCCCAAGGTTATATTATAGTTCTGACATAACTTCTCTATCCTTTTAGACTTGAACACAGCCACATTATCCGTTATGATCTTAACAGGACATCCAAACTTTAACAAAATGTTAGTCTCCAGAAACTATATGATGACCGCATCAGTGGCTTGCTTTGCAGGGACCGCGTCAATCCACTTCGTGAAATAATTGATGGCTGTGAGGATGCATTTGTGTTGCGTGGAGGACGACAGGTTTATCTCACCTATGAAATCCAAGCCCCACTGCATGAAAGGCGCCTTGACTGAGATTGGCTTTAATGGTAGAGGCTGTGGCTTCCTTCTCTCGTCGAAAATTTGGCATTCATGGCAGTTGGAGACCTCTTTATATACATCAAGAAACAACATCGGCCAGTAATAACCTACCCTCAGGATCTTGTGTGCAGTGGTCTTCCAATAATGGTGCCCTCTGCATTCTCCTTTGTGAAACTCTTGTATGGCCCGCTTTGCCTCGTCTTCCAGCAAACAACTTAGCAGTATTCCTTCGGGATCTTTCCAATATAGCGAATTATCCAAAATGCAGAACTTAACCGCCTTAAACTTGAGGAATCTCTCTTTAGTCTTGCTCACGCCTGGAGGGGCCTGGAGATTTTCTAAAACGTATATGATGTTTGTATACCACGGTGAATCAACGAAACTCTGAGGTACATGCACAGTTTTTTCTTCTTGAGGGCCCTTTGACAGATCAATAATGAAATTCATACCCACAACGTCACAGTCCGACTGCGACATTAGCTTCGCGAGGCCCTAGCCCTTGATCAGATTTATCGGCTTGATCTCAAGGTCGTATTCTAACATGGCGGCTATCCACTTTCCTCTCCTTCTTTCTGGGTCGGCCTGGGTAAGGATGTCCTTTACCGAACTGTTGGGCACGCAAGAAACAACGTGGGAGTGCAAAATATACGTCCTGAATTCCTTCATAGACTTTACTAAAGTGTACGCCTGCTTTTCCATGATGTCATACCTTAGGGGAGCATCGCACAATGTTCGGCTGAAGTAGGCTATGGGTTTCTTGAAATCCTGCTCGTCCTTCTGCAAAAATACTCTGACAATAGTATGCTCTGAGGCAAATGAAAAAAGGTGAAAATCTTTCGTAAAGTCTGGGCTGGCCAGCACAGGGGCTTTAGTCAGGGCCACTTTGATGTCTTCAAAGGACTTCTTGGCCTCTGGGTTCCACTTAATCTTGTTTCCTTTCCTAAGCATACAAGTTATATGTTTTATGGTTTATGCCAGGTTTGGGATAAACCTTATCAGAAAATTTACCTTACCCAGGAAATATTGTACCTCCTTTTTGTTGCACGGGGTACTGATCTTCAAAATCCCTTCAACCCGGCCAGGGTCTATTTTAATGCCTTCTTTGGAAATGATGTGCCCCAAAAGCTTGCCTTCCTCTACTGTGAAATGAGATTTCTTCGGATTCATTGATATACTGAACTTTCTGCACTTTTGAAAAATTCTTTTCAGGTGCTCGAGGTGTTGTTTATCGGAGGTAGAGTACACTGTGATGTCATCAAGGTAAATCATGATGAATTTATCCTTTTCATCAGCGAAAGCGAATACCATCGCCATCTAAAAAGTGGCACCAACGTTCATCAGGCCGAACGACATCTTAGCGTACATGAATGTTCTCCATGGAGTGGTGAAAGCCGTCTTCTCTCTGTCGTCTGGGTGAACCATGATTTGGTTATACCCTAAGAAACTGTCCAGCATGGATATCCTTTGGGATCCCACTACCTTTTGCAAGATGTAGTCCATTTTCGGGAGGGGGTAGTGGTCTTTAAGGGACACCTTATTCAAATTTCGAAAATCTACGCATAGCCTAATTTCGCCACTTTTCTTTCTCACAGGTACTAAGTTAGCTACCCACTTCGAGAATCTCAAAGAAACAATGATTTTGGCATCGAAAAGCTTTTTTACCTCTTTCTTGATCAACGGTAGTAACAAGGGGTTTATTTGTCTCAACTTTTGTTTGAAAGGCTTCTGGTCTTCCTTGAGCGGGATAACATGTTGGATTACCTTTGTGTCATACACTTTCAGATCATCATAGCTCCACACAAAGACGTCCGGGAAGTCCTTCATGAGTTTTATGTAATCCTGCTTGACCTCTGGACTGAGATTTTTTGATAACTTTACCATCTTCGGCTCCGCCTTGGTCCCGATGTTGCAGTCTTCCACGTCTTCTGTGCTTGTAGTGATCTTGGGATTCTTAGCCACATCATTTTCGTCAAACAACTTTTCCAGCGGCACCAATGTTGATATTATGGTAGTTGTGGGAGGTATTTACCTCCATGTGTAAACCTGACAAGGATAGAATACTCCGGGAAGCAAGAAGAAATCCTAATGAATTGGCTAATAACGCTAGAAGATTTGTCGGCTCAAGAAGATAATTTATATTAGGTTATTAGCCTCCAAGATAAGAAGTCGGCTAGAAATAATATTATATACTGAACAGACCGATACCTAGAATGAGAAGTCGGCCCTGGCAGTTAGCCAGAATTAGTATAAATACAGGAGGCCAGTTCTCACTCTGGCAGGCAGTCTCATAATTGCAGTGCCCAGTCTTGTGTGCACTGCAGTGCCCTGTCTTGTGCACACTACAATGCCCAGTCTTGTGTGCAGGTTTGGAGGAGAGTTACCATTGCAGCTGCTCCAGCTAGCAGTTACGCTTGGACTATCTCTTGGCTAGGGTTTGGACTATCTGATCATCTCTTTGTGATGCACTATCCTTGGGGAAAGGTGCGCTACCCTTTGTTTGACTATCTAGCCTAGGGTTTGCTTCCAGAGTGATTCTCTGTCAAAGTTAAGGTGCTCAGAGGGTGGCTTCAGCCTATGGCTGGGTGACAAGGGTATTGTCAATGGTAAAACGAGCACACATCTTTCATATTCTAATAGGTTATGGGCCCACACCTCCTTCATTCAGTCTAAACGCTGGAAGGAAACATAGCCGCTAGGATATTGAGCTCACTGATGAACTGTTGTTAGGGTTACTAGCAGAAGCAACTTTCAAGACACTACCGCAAGGGTTACTAGCAGGAGCAGTTGCAGAAAACCTAATCCTCTTGTTGAGGAACCTTAAGTGAAAGGATTGACCTAATGTCTGGATAGATCAGTGTGCCCTAGCCTAACGCATCTCCGAGTACTCTCAACAAGCCAAGACGTGAAGTTTGAGTTGTGGTCAAATCTAGGGTTTGACCAAGTCAAAGCAGCCATGACTTATTCTATGAAGGCAGAGAACAAGTTAGATGGAGCCTCTAACTTCAAAGCGTGGAAGACAAGGATTGACCTCATCCTTGCCAAGAATAAAGTGATGGATATCATGAAAGGAAAGATCGTGAAGCCATATTTTGAAGAAGGGAAAGAGAAGGAACCGCAGAACGTTGCAGCTATGGAGAAGTTCAAAGACAGTGACATCAATGCCATGAGTATCATAGTGGATTCTATCAAAGACCACTTGATATCCTACATCTCCCATCTTGACTCATCAAAGAAGATGTACGATGCCCTAACAAACCTCTTCTCAGTCAGAAACATTGGACAAGTAATGAGTCTGAAGAATGAGCTCCGTGACATGAAGATGAATGATGATGACAACATAACATCATATTTTGTGAGAATCTCTCAGTTAAGAAATCAACTACAAGCTATTGAAGAAATCGTTTCAGAGAAGGAATTGGTAAACATAGTACTCAATGGTCTTCCCAAGATGTGGGATGCATTTGTCGCAAGCATGAACACAAGAAAGGAGTATCCGACATTTGAAGAACATTGGACTTGTTGTGCTCAAAGAAGAATCAAGGATCAGTGCAAAAGAGAAACCCCAAAAGAAGTACGATGATCAAGCCTTCANCATTGGACTTGTTGTGCTCAAAGAAGAATCAAGGATCAATGCAAAAGAGAAACCCCAAAAGAAGTACGATGATCAAGCCTTCACAGCAAGATTCAAGAATTTCAGGAACAAAAGGAAGTTTGGTTCAAGGAGGAAGCCAAATAAAGAGAAAGACATTTCAGAAGTACAATGCTTCAACTGTCGAAAGTATGGCCACTACAAGAATCATTGTTCCGAGCTAAAGAAAAGGAAGGAGAAACACGAAGCATCAGCTGTCGAAGAAAAAGAACCATAAAGAAGACTAAGCAGGATGAAAGAGACTTCTTCTTCTAAAGGTAACAATACTCTTCTTATTTCTTGTACATATCTTGTTTGCATCGTCTCTGTACATATCTTGTATATCTATCTCCTGGAAGATAATGTGTTCCAAGAAGAACTATACCTATGGAAGAACAACAAGATAAGAATGGATATCATTAGGTAATACACATGAAAGGATGAAATACAAATCATGTGGAAGCTATTGCAAGATAAGCCGAATCAATCATGAAAATACTTAGAAGAAGCAAAGACAGAAAGAAGTCAACAATCGAGAGGAAATTGGAAAAAGACTTATGACGTTTTGTAGAAGACAACAAGATGGAAGCGTGGACTCTGTTAAACAAGAGAGCCAATTATATATTGCAGAAGACAATAAGGATGCAGATGGAAGAGTAGACTCTGTTAGATGAAGGGAACCGATTATATGCACTCTTACATGAAGCAAGGATTAGGAGAGAGCTAATCCTATGATCCATTGAAGATGATGAAGTATATATCCATGGTAGTAACCATGAAAGACAGTATGTGTTCAATTCAATCTCAGAAGAAGTCTTCTTCGAAGAGAAGCCTTAAAGTATCCCTGGTTGTCCATCCAGATCCGTGATCCTATGATGAAAGGAAGAAGTGGAATCTCTAGGGCATGGAATCTATAAGAAATTCCATGGAGCCGAGAACTAAAGAAACACATGAAGATTCCAAGAAATAAAGAGAAGCCAGAACAACCAGTCATTGTATCAAGAATCACAAGATTACTAGCCTGATATGAACTCAATAAAAGAAATCATGCAGAGGAACTGAAAGTCGTGATGAAGAACCGTGTATGAAATACTTATGAATGAAAGCATTGCGAGATCTAGAACTAGAGGTTCTCCTAGATGGAGCGAGAAGACTATGATGATTATTTGTTCCAGTATACCAAACGTATCTCTACATGAGTCATTATATCATCCGCAACATCCATGAGTTGGAGTTCTACATCAGATGAATGCAAAGAATGTTCTCTAGAGAAATTGAATAAAGAGCGTATGAAGAGCAACCTCAAGACTTTGAGGCATACCAAAAAGAGACCCTTGCATGTAGACAAAAGAACACAACTTGGTAGAACCTCCAGTGCATAGCAGAAGCGTGGTGAAGATTTTCTATAACAAAGATATTGTATCAAGATGATTACTCAGTAGATCAGATCTCATGATGACAGAAGAAGTGCCACATGGATATATCCCAGTTTTTCCAACAATGATACACTCTATTGATCAGAGCTACATGAATCCTTCAAAGAAAACCAGTGTTCCAGACCAAAGTACATTTGAAATCAAGCATTACATTATCCGTGATGAAGCCCTGAAAGGAGAAAGTGGTTCTCCAATACATATCTCCATAGATGAGTAGATAAGCAGACATTTTGGTAAAGTTTCTATCTAAGATGAAAGAGTTTGCTTACTCAAGCTGGAGCTAGTGGAGATGACTTCCTTATTGAAAAAGGAAGATATGACTCCTAGGTTGGGAGGGAGCACTGAAAATATTATTGAGGACATTCATTTTCAAGATTGAAAAAATAGTCCAGCTTGGATAGATTCTTTCCTGTTTGGAAAGTGGATTGAGATTTATGACGAACAACAATTTCCCATTGTGATTAACATAGGAAATGGTCCATATTGCTGATGTATCATAGATAGTGACTTCCCATTGTGGTTAACATGGTGAGTGTGTCTAGGGCAGTCTCTCTTCTTGAGGGTTACTCAAGAAGAATGGCTTACCTCGCCGGACAACGATTTCTCATTGTGGTTAACATGAGGAATGGTCTATTTTGGACGTTGATAAAGGACAGTCTTTTGCTCTTGTGGTTAACACATGAACTGGTTCGGACAATCATTCCTTAGGGTTTATACATTCTCTCTAGGGTGCACTTTGATTAGTGTAGGAGGAGTGGTCCAGGTTCAACAATCAGGGACATGCATTCCTTAGGGTTTATACATTCTCTCCAGGGTGCACTTTGATTAGTGCAGGAGGAATGGCCCAGGGTGGGGAATGGTCCAGTCGCAGCAATCAAGGACAGACATTCCTTAGGGTTTATACATTCTCTCCAGGGTGCACGTTGATTAGTGTAGGAAGAATGGCCTAGGGTGGGGAATGGTCCAGGTTCAGAAGAAAGGAGAGTTATTCTTCCTTGCTTGAGAAGAATAGTCCAGATATCTCATTGTTCTACTCTAAGGGCAGATATTCTTTCATATCTCATAGACGTGAGTGAAAGATTGGCCCAGATGATTCAATTTATATCATAACATTGTTTATGTGTAGGTTGATATCAGATGATTGTTATGAAGATTGTATGACAGTAGATGTATACTACTGTGGTGGATGTGTTTCACTGTTCGTGACTATACGTTACTGATCAAGTACTTGTTTTCTACTTGGTGTGGTAGTGTACCACTGGATTGTAGTTATGTACTACTATGGATAGACACAGTTGTGTTCTATTTTGTTTTGATTGCCTTGAAGACTATCAAGCAGTTTATTGGAAGTAATTATCAGCCAGATGAATGATGAACAGAGATTTTCCAGACAGAAAATGGTTCTGAACATTTACTCTTCTAGATTAAAAGAATGGCTCTTGTATCACTCTGTGGAGTGAGCATCATGTCTGAATACTCAGATAGAGTATGGTTTCGAGAGATGATGCAGTAGATGATGATGATGGTGCTCATGATCTAGTCTATGTAACTATGTTGATGCTACCGGGTGAATGGTATGTTTTGTGCTCAAAGACCATTACCTGTAATACCTCCCTAGCTAGGAGGGAGTGTTGATATTATGGTAGCTACGGGAGGTATTTACCTCCATGTGTAAACCTGACAAGGATAGAATACTCTGGGAAGCAAGAAGAAATCCTAATGAGTTGGCTAATAACCCTAGAAGACTTGTCGGCTCAAGAAGATAATTTATATTAGGTTATTAGCCTCCAAGAGAAGAAGTCAACCAGAAATAATATTATATACTGAATAGAATGATACCTAGAATGAGAAGTCGGCCCTGGAAATTAGCCTTAATTAGTATAAATACAGGAGGTCAGTTCTCATTCTAGCAGGAAGTCTCAGAATTACAGTGCCCAGTCTTGTGCGCACTGCAGTGCCCAGTCTTATGCGCAGGTTTGGAGGAGAGTTGTTGTTGCAGCTGCTGCAGCTAGCAATTACGCTTAGACTATCTCTTGGCTAGGGTTTGGACTATCTTATCAACTCTTTGTGATGTGTTATCCTTGGGGAAAGGTGCACTACCCTTTGTTTGGCTATCTAGCCTAGGGTTTGCTTCCGGACTGATTCTCTGTCAAGGTTAAGGTGCTCAGAGGGTGGCTTCAGCCTATGGTTGGGTGACAAGGGTATTGTCAATGGTAAAACGAGCACACATCTTTCATATTCTAACAACCAAACCCTTCAGAATGATGCTATTTTTTAGTTGAATTATATCCCTTCCCACGATCTGGTTTTGGAAAGGGTCACCGTCACTACGCGCGTCTGCGCACTCATCTTCATCACCGCAATATTCCTCGTCGAGGTTTGTGTTAGCGAACTCGTCGCTCATGAGGAGGAACCTTTCCACCTACTTATCATCCTCAAACACCTGGCAGTGTTTGATGTTATCAGGTACTGTTGGCCCATGCCTGACCTCGATTGCATATCTTTTGTCTGGAGGAGAGGGGATCTTGAAAACCGAGGTCGAGGTGGCCAATGCGTCGGCAATCTGATTTTGTTCCCTAGGGATAGCGGTCAGGTCATACTCTGAAAAACCTTTGAGGAGATCTTGAGCCAGATTTATGTAAGCGCGCAGTCTGGGATGTTTGGTTTGATACACGCCCTTCACCTGATTTATGATTTGCTCGGAATCTCCGTGCACTGCTATCCTCTGCGCGCCTAGTTCTTTCAAAACTTGAAGGCCCAAAATTAGCGCTTCATACTCCGCCACATTGTTAGTGCATTCAAACACGAGCTTGTACGAACACAACTTCGTGCCTGTCTTAGGGGGGCTTACCCATATGCTAGCCCCGACTCCCTCTCGACTGACTGCACCGTCGAAACTCATGTTCCACACCCCGTCTTCTGTACATTCTTTTGGGTCGACGCGCTTTATGATTTCCTGCATGGTTTCATCATCGACTGTCGTGGTGGTCGTCGATCCTTCTTCATCGAAGCCAATATCATTATAGAAAATAGACGAGTCCACTTCGGTGTCGATGACGTATATAGGATGGTTATGGGGCTGTGTTTTGCTGCTCACCATATATTTCAGCAGGACTTCCTTGTACAGTCTTCTGTCATGGCCAAACATAGGGATAGTGGCATAGGTCATGTCCATCTGCAATGTTCCTTTCAACTTCGCGGCCCACGATCTTGAGAGCAGCATGTCGAACTTTGCGAGTATGTCTGCGACGACTATGTCCATGACCATGTTCTTGGCTGGGATTTGGGCCAATGATATGACCATGTTTTTTATTAGGCCCAAACATTTGACTTTCCTTGAATCGAAAGAGAAAAGGTATTTGTATGGCTTGGTGACCTCTAGTCCCAGATCATCCATGACCACCTTCAGCATGAGATTATGTGATGTGCCAGAATCAATCATGGCATTATGTAAGTTCAGGTCATGGATTCTCAAATTGACATAAAAAGGGGGAATGTCTTCCTCATCGCTCGTCTCTTCGATGCGTGGGCCAAACAGAATGGCGGGGTGGTCATCTCAAATGTTCATAGTATCAGGGGCCCCTCCTGTTTTCAACATCTTTATGATTTGTTCCCGATACTCACCCTTTCTAATCATCTCATTGAATGGGACAAAGATTTTGATTTTTGCCATCTCGTGTTCAAAATTGAAAGGGGGGCAGGCCTTCTCTACCTCTTTTCTGCCGGTCTCCCGGCCTGTCTCCGGTGCCTTTTTGGGGATCTCCTGCTTCGACTTCATCTTCTCAGCTGCATCCTTGGCCATGTCGTCTGGTCTCGATCGGCTCGTGGAGGGTGCGTTCGCTACAGGCCCCTTCGCAGAGTCTGTTTGTTTCGGCTCGGCAGGTGCATCTTTACTCTGAAGGTTATACTTCTTCTAAAACTGCATGATAGCATTCTAATAACCTTTCTTAAATTCCTCTTTCTCCCAAGACGGTGCACCATCTGTTTCGAGTACCATGCCATCATCGGTTTCTAGTGCGAAGTCTTCGTTTTGGCTCATATATCGATCGTGTTCACTTTTTGTCAAGAACACGCGTGGGTTTTTATCATCACAAGGTAAATTTGACCAACAGACCCAACCCATATCAGCCCAATGTTTCAACCAGAAGCTCTAATACCAATCTGTAATGTACCCAACCACCCACAGGCTGAGCTACGCCACTTAATATGACTGCAACACACCCAACCACCAACAAGCGAGGCACGCTGCAGTCCCAAGGACTCAGTTCTCTGATCTTATCTCGAAAATCAAAAGACTGTTCAACAATGATAGAGGCATGAAAACCACATGCATAAGACAAGATCCCTGCTACAACATAAAGTAGTAAGCAACGTGCCATGCACAACAAATAATCAACAAATAGGCTCATTAAAAATACATATCTCAGAGATAATTAAATACACATCGAAAATAAACATATACAGAAAACACAGAGAGCACTTATCTTTGCAAGTAAACGTTCACCAACTGGCTGCAGACCAAGGACGTTCCTCCCAACCATAGACATTGTTGTTCATTTACTCTCAACAATAGGTCACTCCTGAGCCAGGGCTATGAATCCACAAGGACGGGTCTTAGGCCAAGTCTAAACACACATCATTTGGCTAACTAGCTCTCAGGTTTCCCAACCTCACAACAAAACCCTAATTTCCAGCTCTCTTTCCCCCTCAGCCTGCACCACCCAAAGAAACAAACACCCTTCTCTGCCATGCAGTCCCTCAGGCTGTCCCATTTCTCTCTAGGGCTCTAGTGCTACTGGTCAGGAAAATCTCCCTTCTGGAACTCCAAGGGTTCTCAGCTGTGGACAGTTCTATCTGAACTGCCATCAGTCTCATAACTAACAGGCCTTTCAACACTCAAACTATCACAGGTATTTCAACACTCACAACAATCCAAAGTACACCAGCTCTCTTCTACCCATCATGCACAACCCAAGATAGTGGACCTCCACCCTTCTCTACCACACAGTCCCTTAGGCAGTCATTCTCCTTCTAGGGCTCCAGTGTAGTTGGTACAGAATCTCCATGTTGGGACTCTCATGACTCACAGCTGTGGACAGTTCTATATGAACTTCCATCAAGCTCATGCACATAGGCATTCATTCTCTTTTGGAATGATCAATAATTATTACATGCATTCACCAATGGCTCTCCTCTTCCTACCATTTGTTTCCATGCTTAGCCCAAGAGCACATGAACTAGCAATAATGATTGAAGTGGAAAGAAGAACAAGGGAACAATGGGAGAAGACGAAGCAAGGGAAGAATGATCCCCCAACTTCACCCCAAGCCACCCTCATGCAACCATTTGTATCCATGCTTAGACCAAGAGCACACGAACGCAGCAAGAATGAGGCTCCCAAAAATATGAAGTGTGAGAAAGGTGTAACAATGAATGAATAAGAAAAAAAAGTGAACCCCCAACCAAACCAAAGACGGGTTTATATAATTACTTGGAAATCAAGAACCACATGGCCTCCCCCAAGAAGCTCATGTAACCCCTTTTCTCCATAAAATCAATTATGGGTAAATAAAATAAAAATAAAAAGACTTAACCCCTCAAGCTCCCCTATCTCATGGAATCATAGCCCCCTGTCTCTTTTGTCCTTGTTCATCTTGCAACCAACGACGTATTTTATTAATGTATATGAAGTATTACATTTCCTAGGCACTCTGGCCCTTTTTCAACTTTACCGGCTCACTAGCCTAAGTCACAATTACATAATACATTATAGTTCATAAGGATTAAAACCAAGATGTTACAACTACTTAGTTAGTTGGGTAATTAGATCTATTATACTAATAATAGAGACTCATTTAATGAGCTCTTTTTTACTTTGTCCAATGGACCATTTTGTAATGCTATATAAAGGCCTAACAAGCCTTCTCATAATATGAAGTTACTCATTTTGGCTTCTCTCATGTTTTCTATTGTTCATTGTGAGATTAATTAACTCTGAGTGATTTACTAGTAATTAGTTTTAGAGGTGAGGCTCCTCTTTGAGTCTCACCTCCAAAGTACTTCATTTACATGTATGTTTTTTGTCCATGCTTCTTTTCATGCAAGATTGACACATCGAAGCTCCTCCTCTCTCGGCATTCAAGCCATCCAAATCTTAGCCCTCGAGATCCAAATCAATGGTGTCAGAGCAAGTACGCTCTCCATCAGGTTAAGGGCTTGAAGCATGCTACGGGTTCAAAAATTTGCAACAATCACCAACCTCCTTTTGGTACTATTGTAATCCATTTGTTGGGCCATACACTGTAAGCATAACAGTTGGCCCACATGCACTAGGGGGATTTTTTTGCCCTCGGATCTTCATTCACCATTACAAGGAGAAGCATACATGGATTCACTACATCCATACGTGGATCCACTACATCCATACATGAATCCACTACATCCATTGGTCTGCAACATTTTCAACAAATTTGTCTGGTTTCCATGCTACCCACGGAGGTTCCACAACCCATGCTTCTTTACAAACCCTTGGCATCATTTGTGGCCCTCTACACTCAGCCAACTTCAAAGAGCTATTGCGACCTCTACACAGGCTCTACCACATCTCATTAGAAATATCTCTTCAATATCTCAAATGGGTATTTCGTGGAATCTCATTTGGATTCCTAGTTTGAGAGATATCATTGATTGAATCTCAGCATGTATTTGATCCAAGGAGGCCGCGTGTACCACCATCTTCAACGGTACTTTCTCCCTGCTCAGACAACTACATAAGGATTTCCACATATTTATGGAAATATATCTTCTATATCTCAAATGGGTATTTCTAGGAATCCCATTTGGCTTCCTGGTTTGAGAGATATCATCGATTGAATCTCAACATGTATGTGACCCAAGGAGGTCGAGCATACCACCATATTCAAAGGTATTTTTCTCCCCACTAAGAAAACTACAAAAGTTGTTCCACATATGGATGGAAATATATCTTCAATATCTCAAATGGGTATTTCACGGAATTGTATCGTTGTCTGGTTTATGAGATATATGTGTTTGAAGCAACACATGTCTGTAACTAGCGTGGTCGCACACCCTTCAAATTTAGCCTATTTTTTCTCACTCCATGGGCCACCTAAGAACAAGTTCCATATACCGATGGAAATATCTCTTCGGTAGCTCAAATGGGTCTTCGACGGAATTGGATTTCATCACCTATAGTAGAAGTTATGAATATATTTGCAGAAGGATGTTCACATCCCCCAAAGTCACGATTTTTCCATATTATTTTTTAAATTTTGGGATTTTATTAAAATTTATTTATTTTTCTACCCATTATAATGCCATTGTCAACTAGATTATGGGTCAACCACAAACCTACGGTTATGGGTCAACCACACAAAACCCTTCCCTGGATATTTTCACATTGTAATCATAATGGTATGACAATGGGGTTTCTCTTTTTAGCATGGGTGAAATGATGGGGACCATCATTTTCTAAGGGAGGAGGAATGATCCAAATTTTAGGGGGTATATGGTCTAAATTCAGATGCAAAAGTAATAAAACTATAAAGCTAATATATTGCCCATGTGAATCAAGGAGATGCCCACATCCTCATTAATTAGTTGGGCTAACAGGTTGCCCATATGGGTCAAAGGGAGTCCCACCTCTCCATTATTGTATTGGGTTTTATTTTCCACTACTTAGTTAGCTCGGTAGTTAGATCTATTATTATAATAATAGAGACTCATTTAATGAGCTATTTCCAGGGATGATTTTTGGGGCTAAATTTCGCTCATGGGCTAATTTTCAATGGTTTTTCCAAAAACGAGATTCGTTATTTTGAAAATGATTCGCCCAAATTCCATAGGATAAAATTATTTTACCTTAAAAATTGCCAAAATTTTATGAAAACAATATAAAATATTTAGAAATCTGAATATTTTTACAAAAATATCGCCAAACATTTATAGTTGACATATGAAGAATTATTAAGATTCGCCAAGGTTTCTACATTTTAAAATAAATTTCCATCATTAAAATCATCCCTGGCTATTTCCATTATTGTATCGGGTTTTATTTTCCACTACTTTGTTAGTTGGGTAGTTAGATCTATTATACTAATAATAGAGACTCATTTAATGAGTTCTTTTTTACTTTGTCCAATGAACCATTTTGTAATGTTATATAAAGGCCTAACAAGCCTTCTCATAATATGGAGTTACTCATTTTGGTTTCTCTCATATTTTCTATTGTTCATTGTGAGATTAATTAGCTCTGAGTGATTTACTAGTAAATAGTTTTAGAGGTAAGGCTCCTCTTTGAGCCTCACCTCCAGGGTACTTCAATTACATGTATGTTTTTTGTCCATGTTTTTTTTTCATGCAAGATTGGCACGTCTAATCTCCTCCTCTCTCGACATTCAAGCCATCCAGATCTGAGCCTCCAAGATCTCGATCAAGGTCGAGGGTGTCTTGCTATTAAGAACTGGGACAACAAGGCTATGGTTGGGAGGAATGTCCATCCTCTACAATGGGTTGCATGCTTTTATAAGACAAGTGTTCTTATCAGTTGTGTTGGTTTGTGTTAAATGTTGATATATTTGTTGTGCATATTACTCTGAATTATGTTGGTTAAATGTTACTTGTTGTGAGTAGAAAGATGCATTCATGTCTCTATTTTATGGTTGAATGACGTTGTATGAATTTAGTTGTTGTTGTGTACAATAAGAGTAGTTATAGTTACGTTTTCATTAGTATGGACAGTTGAATGAATTAGAATGTCAAGTTGTGTGTTATTTCTACATTTAGATTTAGTATCAGAAATTTTATTGGGTCATTTAAGCAGTGAAGTGTCCCAACTAGGGGTTGGGTACATTACAGAGTGGTATCAAAGCTTCTAGATCAATACTGGACCCATATTGGCATAGAACCAGTGCGAATTTGGGCAAATTCATTGTTACATACTTTGGTCTGAGAGAATTTGGGGGAAAATGGTGGAGAATCGTAGCGAAAATCCCCAAATTCATGGGAAAATTTGAGATTTAGTTACCCAACACTATCTGAGACGTTCAATGTTGTCAATCGGTCTGATTTTCGAGTTAAATTTGACCTGCAAGGTCAAATTTTTTGTTTTAACGGAGGTCGATGACGCTGGGAGAGTTTAATGAATCGATGGTTGAAATCGCTTTTGATCTCGAGATCGACAGTTGAGATTCATGGTGATAAATTTAAAAAAATTACAAGGTTTCACGGAGTTAGTAAGATTGAGTAGATCAACGACCAAGATTCATTTCGACAGTTGGGGAAAAAAATCATATCGACGGTTTGGATTTATTTCGATCATTGGAAGGTTGGAGAAAAATCAATGGACGAGATCATTCTGAACGAAAGATTGACAACCCAAATTTGTTGAGGAATTTGACCAAAAAATTTAAGTGTCAAAGTTCGCCAAAAAAACTCGTCAATAGTTGATGGTGGGGGATTGGCAAAATTTGGTGAAGGTTTCATGCGTCCAAAGGGGATCGTTGATCATTGATGACCAACAATCGAGGATCGACGAAATTTGATGAGAATTTTCATTTGTCCGAGAGAAATCTTCAATCGTTGATGAAGGAAAAGAAGACGACGTTGACATGGCATGTCACATCATCCCGATGACATCAACATCCACGTGGCATGCCACATCCGACAAGTTGATGCCTCGGGATGATGTGTCATGCCATGTCAACATCTACGTGTCATGCCATGTCAACATAGTTGCCACATCAGCAAAGAGATGATCGATAATTGGGCGTTAGGGAGATTTGTGAGTAGTTTTGGTTTGCCATGAGAAATCCCAAATGGTCGATGGTCGATGATTGAGAATTGGGGAGATCCGCAAGCAGTTTGGGTTTTCCGAGAGAAATCTCTGATGGTCGATGGTCGATGATCGTGCGTCGGAGAGATTTGCGAGCAGTTTTGGTTTGTAAAGAGAAACGGTTGAGGTCGATGGCCAATGATCAGGCATCGAGGAGATTGGTGGGAAAGTTTGGTTTACAATAATAAATCATTGATCATCAATGGAGCTTGGATCAACGGTCCCTATTTCTTTCGATTTGAGATCAACGACTCAAATTAAAGGACTATTAAAACACTAAAAACAGTCAAATTTCTATGGATTTTTTGGGTTTTTGAACGTCATTAACTTGCAGGGCGATTTTGAGGCCCTAAGCGACGTTTTGAGGAAATAAAAACCCATGATAACAGAGTGCACCAAGCTACGCTATGTCTTTGCAACTCAAATAAAAGAAATCGGAGAGAGCTATCCAATAAGCTATTATGGGTGCAAAGCATAACTTGTATGAGAAAGTTACGACCAAAATAGTTGAGGTAAAATTCCAGCATCAATTTACTTCCAGAGGGCATAACTCCTTGCTCAAAAGTTTGTTTGAGGCTCAGGAGTAGTCTATGGAAAGAATATGAACCATAGAAGACATCTACAAAGCGATATTTGGGATCTGGGTATGTAAAAATTTGCAAGAAGAGAAAGAAGACACATGTAGCATACAAGGATAAATTGAGAAAAATAGTCAAAACTTCTCTGGACCATAACTTTTAGCTCGAAGCTCATATTTGAGAAAACAAATAGCCATTGGAAAGACATTGAGGAGGAGAAGACATCTGTCATCCTAGAATTTCGAATTGGGCGCTAAATTTTTCTAAGAAAGTAATAAAGTAATTCTATAACGGTAAAAGAGTCGAAATTGCAGCCTATGGATGTTATAACTTTTCGCTCAGAACTCATAATGAGGCATGAGTATAGCCATTGGAGAGTTGTTTTGTAATGTACCTTTCCAAGTGATTCCTCCGATATATTGACGAAATATCCTAAGTGATTCTTGTAGGCTATAGTCAATGGGAAAAAGAGAATTAATTAATTATTTAATGTCATTGGAGCAGAAATTAAATTATTTTTAAAAGGTGACATTAAGTAAGTAGTTAAAAAGTCACTTAAGTGACTATGGAGATAATGATTGGAGCTGCCCCAGTATCCAAGACTCCCTACAGAATGAGCACGTCGGAGCTAAAAGAGTTGCAAATGCAACTAGAAGAGTTGTTAAGAAAAGAGTACATATGCCCAAGTTTTTCTCCTTGGGGTGCCCCAGCTCTTTTTGTTAAGAAAAAATATGGAACGTTGAGGTTGTGTATCGTCTTCAAACAACTGAACAAAGTTACTATAAGAAATAAGTATCCTTTGCCAAGTATTGATGATCTTTTTGATCAACTAAAAGGAGAAAATATATTTTCCAAGATTGACTCGAGGTCAGGATATCATCGAGTTAGAATCAAAGAAGAGGACACCAACAAAATAACCTTTAGGACAAGGTATGGACACTATGAATTTGTGGTGGTGCCTTTTGGGTTGACAATTGCATTGACCACATTTATGTGTATGATGAATGGGTTGTTCAGAGATTTCGTGGACAAGTTTGTGATTGTATTCTTGGATGATGTTATTATCTATTCCAAGACATAAGAGGAGCATGAGAGATATTTGAGGATGGTGCTACAAGTGTTAAGAGAGCACCAATTGTATGCCAAGTTGATTAAATGTACTTCTATCAAAAGCAGATCCATCATTTGAGTCACATTATTTCAGAAGATGGCATAGTAGTGGATCTAGAAAAGATTGAAGCAATGAAGAGTTGGTTAGTGCCAACAAACTTTTCATAGGTTAGATTATTTATGGGTCTAGTTGGTTACTGCATGAGATTCATTTCAGTATTCTCCAAGATTGCACACCCACTAACATCTTTGCAAAAGAAAGGAGTAAAGTTTGAACGGAGTGCCAAGTGTGAAGAAAGTTTCAAATGCTTAAAGGATTTGCTAACTAGTGCACCTATTTTAAAGTTGCAAATCTAGATGAGGATTTTGTTGTGTGCACAAATGTTTGCAAGGGATGGCTTGGTGGAGTCTTTATGAAAAATGAACATGTAGTTTATTACAAGTCTAGAAAATTGAAGGAGCTTGAAATAAATTATGATACACATGACTTAGAGTTGGAAATCACAATACATGCCTTAAGGATGTGGAGGCATTACCTTACGGACATAAAATTTGAATTAAGGACAAACCATAGTGGTCTAAAATATTTGTTTGAACAACCAACACTAAATGCTAGGCAAACTAGATGGTTGAAATTTCTTAGTGAATATAACTTTGACATAAAGCACATAAAATGAAAAGAGAACAAGGTGGTTGATGCACTCAATAGAAGGGTGCATAAAATGCATGCTACAACAATTAGTATGTATAGGACATATTTATAAGAAATAATTCTAAAGGTTGTAACAACATATCAACATTATGTTAAAATTAAAGAAAGCTTATAGTAGAGTGATATACAACATAAATAAAAGGATTACAAGCTAGAACAAGATGGGATCCTCTTATTATGCAAGAGAGTTTATGTCCCTAATTCTTAGGAATTGAGGAATTTAGTTTTAAAGGAGATGCACAATGTGTCATACATTGGACATCCAGGATACCAAGAAACTATTATAGGTGTAAGAGGCCAATATTTTTGGCCTGGTATGAAGAAGTATGTCACTGATTATTTAGCCAAATGCATGGAGTGTCAGAAGGTAAAGGTTGAGCACATACATCCAACGATATTGTTGTAGCCATTGCCCATTCCTGAATGGAAATGGAAAGTTGTTACTATATATTTCTTTACCAAATTTCCCAAGACAACAAAGAACCATAATTCCATCATGGTAGTGGTGGACAAACTTACAAAGGTTGGACATTTAATTCCTGTGAAAGTAACTCATAAGGCAACCAATATTGCATAAAATTTTATGAGAGAAATTGATAGCCTACATGGTGTGCCTAAGGCAATAATGTCGTGCATAGATCCCAAGTTCGCTTCCAATTTTTAGAAGGGGTTATTTAAAGGATTTGGGACCAATCTGAATTTCAATACAACATATCACCCATAATTATATGGGTAGATAGAAATGATTAATCAGATAATTGAAGATATGTTAAGAATGTATGTAATGGAGAAGCCTTCTAAGTGGGAGGACTATATCCATTTAGTTGAATTTGTCTACAATAATGGGTATCAAGAATCATTGAAGATGACTCTGTTTGAAGCATTGTATGGAAGAAAGTTCATCACACCAGTAAGTTGGGATAACCTTGTAGAAAGAGCCGTGATTGGGATATAATTGTTAAAGGAAATGGAAGAATAGATGGTAAAGAACATGAAGAACTTGAAAGTTGCACAAGATTGGTAGAAGCGTTATGCCGATAAAAGAAGAACAAGTAGATAATTTAAAGTGGGAGAGCATGTGTTTTTAAAAGTTAAATCCAAGAGAAACTCGTTGAAATTGGGAAGTTTCCCAAAGTTGGCAGCGAGATATTGTGGGCCTTTTGAGATCTTAGAAAATATAGGGCCAGTTGCATACATGCTAGCATTACCTGCCTCCATGAGAATTCATAACGTGTACCATGTGTCTTTATTAAAAAAGTATGTATCTGATCCTAATCATGTGATTGATTGGAATGTGATCTAGGTGGAACACGAAGGGAATTTCCAGTTGGAACCAGTGCGCATCCTAGACTGGAAAGTCAAAGTGCTCAGAAACAAATCCATTGGCTTAGTAAAGGTTCAATGGAAATTTTATGGTCCTGAAGATGCTATGTGGGAGCACGAGGAAGCTATGTGAGAAGCATACCTTCAAATTTTTGCAAATTTTGAAGAAAATTGAATGTACATTTATATATAAATGAATGAATAATCCATTTTGGAAGTTGGAGTTCCCGGAGCCACAATTTGAAGATTTCATGTCCAACCAATGTATGGGTTGAGGGGAAAGGGAGTTGTTGGATGGAATTGATGCGTGAGTTATTAAATTGCATAATTATCAAGTATTTTGATGTAATTTTTTTATATATGTCAATGTGTAAATTGTGTGGTTATGTGCACTAAGGAAAGTGTAGTTTGTAGGGGGAGGGGAATGTAACATCCTCGTTTTTTAACCCCAAACTACAAATGTATATTGTAAATGTAATGTATGGCCAAGAGCCAAAGCGATGTAATATGCAAATGATGTAAATTCAGTATAATGAATAAAATGTATCGCTAGCTGTAGACGAACACGAATGAAGATTTGGAGGCTAAGTATCCACAAGAGAGGGAAGAGGTCCAATGGGGGGGAGATTTTACCCATGTTTATTAAACCAAAACCCATCTCTTATTTCCTTCTAAATTATCCTTACCATGAACCTTCCATTGGTTGTTGAGTGTTCTAGTGATCCAGGTGGATATCAATGGCCACCAACCTATTCCACTGGCTCGAAAAACAGTTTTCCACCTTCACAGTTTTTCGATAGTTTTTCAGGTTCCAAACTTCTGGGGCCGTTTTGAGGCCCTAAGGGACGTTTTTTTGGTAATTTGGGGCCTAGGTGATTTTCGAAAGTAGTTACTTGGGCTAGTCGAGAATTGTTCTTCTCGGTTATAAATTTCCAACGGGCTATCGAGCCCCTAAAACAAAGATCGTATGCAAAAGTTACGACCCCGTTAAATTGATGTACTAACTTACCCAAACGGGGCCCTGATCCGGATTATTTTCAGCACGAAATGAGAGCGGAGATATAACATAGAAATATTCAGCAATATTGCAAGAGAGACAACAATATAATAGGGATATAGCGGAAATATAACAAGAGTCACAGATATACAATAATACACAATTTCTATTAATGAAATAAATGTACAGAGATTGTAAAACTACACAGTGAAAGACTCGCTAGAATGGTGGTAGCTTATCTCTGAGAAGAGATGTGATGACTACTCGCATTCGCAAGAAGATGATTATTACAATGAGGCTCTAAGGGCCTTTTTAACATAAGTAAAATCCAAAACCCCAACCCCAGAAGATGAAAAGCCAAAAGGTTTGTGGGCCCCGATGGGGGTAGTTGATACGTCAACTTCCCAAGGGCATAACTTTTGCATCTGATCTCCGTTTGGGGTGCTCAATAGCTTGTTGGAAAGATCTATCTGAGAACTACAACCTTTGGGTGAGAAACATGATCTATGATCCATGTTGCTCCCCGTTTTCTCAAAAAACATCGTTTAGGGCCTCAAAATGGCCCCGAAAGTTAAAAACTGCTAAAAATAGTAAATTACCAAAATTGCCAGAAATATGTTTTGGGCTAGTTGGAGAAGGTGGGTGGCCACCGATATCCACCTGGATCAATCCTCCTTCCTTAGGAAGCAATGGTCTCCATTGCGTTGAGTTCTCGGGGGAGAGGGGAAAGCGATTGTTGAATCTGAATCTTGGTGAGTTGCTTGCCTTGTTGGAACCGTTGCGCTGCTTAGTTTGTTGAAGGTCGTCACGAACTTGTGGATGGAAGGGTTGGAACTTTTTAACCAATCTGGCTATATGAGATGACTGTGTGCAGAAGGAATCTTTGTGCTTTGTTGCAACCTTGTTGACCTGCTTCTGGTGGATAGAAGGTGCTTGGGCCGAGGCTGTAGTGGTTGCAGTATCCTTTTGTTCCCCTTTTGAACAGATTGTGGAGAAGATGAATTTTGTAGTATGAGATACTACCTTGCGGCACTGTTTAGGTGGGGCAGTGGTTGGAACTATCTCTGGTATCCTGTAGAGATGACCCCCTAGAGTAATAATGACACTACAGGGTCGAGACTCATAGATAGCATGGCGTTTCTACATATATGGCTAGCCCAAGAGAACATCACAGACATCCAGTGGGGAAACATCACATAATACCTCATCCTTGAAGGGTTGGATGTCGTATGACAATCGACACTGCTGGCTGGCACAAAGATCTCATCCTTGGCGAAGCCACCCGATGCTGTATGGTTGCAGGTGTGGTGTTGTTGACAATCACAACTGTTTGATGACCTCTGCTGAGATGAGGTTCTTCTGGCTTTTGCTATCAACAATAAAATGTAGCAGGGTCCCCTTCACCCACATCTGTGAATGAAAAAGGCGCTCCCCCTCTTCTGGATCTGTTGGTTCTTCTGGTTGAATTGCTGTGGTCGCGAAAATAGCAGTGGGGTTTGCGTCGATGATATGTCTTTTACCAGTATTTTCAGAATCAGATTCTGAATTAGGGTTCGACTCCTTGTCTTTGATCTCGACCACCAATGACTGTTTTGAGCTACATTCATTGGTGTTTTCCTAGGGGCTTTTGTAGAAATCGCACCATTTTCCAGTGTCCTTCTTTGTCTTCCTGTGACCCTTCTTTGCCTGTGGCTTAGACTGGTTTTTAGGAGACTATTTGTTAGGGATGTCTTTGTCATACTTTGGTTGTTGTGGATTTGCAGACCCGAACTCCCATTTTTTCTAGTGCTTAAATTTCTGCTCGATTTTAACAGCATATCTATAGGCAGCACCGAGTGATGAGATGTCTAGAAAATCCATTTCAATTTGGATGTATTTGTGTAGAGCCCCATGGTATTTCAGAACCAAATGTCATTCGGAGTCTTTGATACCCAGCTTGGTGCACAAGGTATGGAAGCTATTGGTGAACTCCAGAACTGATTGGCCCCTCTCTTGCCGCAGTGTGGTCCATCTCATGTACTGGTCCTCATAGTTTCCAACAGGGTAATACTGTTCCTTTGCCGCATCCACAAAAAAATCCCAAGTTGGATCGACCCCATATATTCCAGACTCCTCTGTGGAACTCTACTCCCAGTAAGTTTCCCACCAATGTTTGACATGGGGGAGATCCTTAAGGAGTGTGAAGGTGATCTTTTCTTGTCGAAAAAATTATGAACAGAGAAATAACCTTCTAGCAAATTTAACCATTTATCTAGGGCATCTGCATCTATTTGACCTTCAAATATGGGAATATCAAAATTAACCTGTACCTTGAAAGGCGAGGTGCCTCCAAAGTGGCTGCTTGATGAAGATGCGCTTGATGCTATTGGGAGGTGTTGAAGGATGTGGGAAAAATTCTCCATCATTTCGTCCCTCTGTCGCGTGAGAGCTTGCTCAAGCAACAGACTGATAGGATCGTCTGCTCCGTCATTTTTATTTTCTTCCGCCATTGAGGGTTTCTTGGGTGTGAGAGAGCGATTGTCCTCAACAGAGACAAGCTCGAGACCCAACTTGCTATACTCAGACCTCGTCAGGGACATGCACTGAAAACGATCAAGAACAACCTACTCTGATACCACTGATCCAGATTATTTTCGGCATGAAATGAGAGCGGAGATATAACATAGAAATATTCAAAGATATTGCAAGAGAGACAACAATATAACAGAGATATAGCGGAAATATAACAAGAGTCACAGATATACAGTAATACACAATTTCTATTAATGAAATAAATGTACAGAGACTGTAAAACTACAGAGTGAAAGACTTGCTAGAATGGTGGTATCTTATGTCTGAGAAGAGATGTGACGGCTACTCGCATTCGCAAGAAGATGATTATTAAAATGAGGCTCCAAGGGGCTTTTTAACATAAGTAAAATCCAAAACCCTAACCCCGGAATATGAAAAGCCAAAAGGTTTGTGGGCCCCGATGGGGGTAGTTGATACGTCAACTTCCCAGGGGCGTAACTTTTGCATACGATCTCCGTTTGGGGCCCTTAATAGCTCGTTGGAAAGATATATTCGAGAAATATAACTTTTGGGTGAGCAACATTCATCTATAATCCATGTTGCTCCCCGTTTTCTCAAAAAACATCATTTAGGGCCTCAAAATGGCCCCTGAAGTTAAAAACTGCTAAAAATAGTAAATTACCAAAATTTCCAGAAACATGTTTTGGGCCAGTTGGAGAAGGTGGGTGGCCACTGATATCCACCTGGATCAGGCCCACATGACTTTTGGCGCTTCATCTCCTAGGGTTAGGTTTTTGGATGTCTAGGGTTTTTGACATTCCTGTTTATTGTAAAAGGCCTTCAGAGCCTCATTGTAATGATCTTCTTGCGAAGGAGCACAACCGTCATATCTCTTTTCAGAGATAAGCCGCCACCATTCCAACAAGTTTGTTTTCCACTGCATTTTACAGTTTCAGCTTATTTCCTTATTGAATAGAAAAACAATTTTACTGTATCTCTGTTATTTTGTGTTAAGAATCTTTGAATAATCTGTATTCATTTTGTTTTGCTCATAAAATCCGGATCAGTGGTATCAAAGTGGCCTTCTCCTTGTCGTCTTAATGCATGTCCCCAACGAGGTTAGGGTATAAAGAATTGGGTCTCGATCTTGTTTCTCTTAAGGAAAAAAGCTCTCGCACGCCCAAGTGACCTCTCATGGTAGGAGAAAAGAAAGATTACAGGACATGAGATCCTTTAAAAATGTTGCTTGAGGAAGCTCTCACGCAACAGAGGAATAAGATGATGTACAATTTCGCGAAAATCCTTCGGCGACTACCAACATGCGACACATCTTCCTTGAGTAGAGGCACCGCCCTTTTCAAGGTACAAATAAACTTCGATATTCCTATATTTGAAGGTCAGATAGACACAGATGTTGTAGACAAGTGGTTGAATCTACTAGAAGGATATTTTTTTGTCCATAACTTTTCGAATAGAGAAAAGATTACTTTTGCGCTCCTCAAAGTTGTTCCCCATGTCAAAGATTGGTGGAAAACTTTCTGTGAGCAAAAGGAAACAGATGAACCCTCATTATTTACAGTCACGACCACCAGGGAATCCTTCAGGGATGCTATTAAGGAACAATACTACCCTGTTGGAAGTTATGACGACGTGTATAATAAATGGACCACACTATGCCAAGAAAGAGACCAAGCAGTGCTAAAGTTCACAAATATATTCCATACCTTGTGCACCAAACTGGGTATCAAATATTCAGAGTGACATATGGTGCTCAAGTATCGTGGTGCTCTGCATAGATAGATCCAGACCGAAATGGAATTTCTGGACATGTCGTCCTTGGGTGCGACCTACCAATATGTCGTCAAAATTGAGCAGAATCTCAAACAAAAGACACAACAATTTGGGCCTGGGAAACTCTCACAGCAAAATCCATGAAAGGGCGGCCCCAACCCAGAAAAAAAAGGACAGAGCAAAGATGGACAATACCAGGACAACTAGTCCAAGCCGCAAGCAAAGAAGGACACCAGAAAGACAAAGAAAGATACCAGGAAGTGGTGCGACTTCCATAAGAGCCCTTGGCATAACACTGTTGATTACCACTAAAAGAAGTTGCCGGTGGCTGAAGTGAAATCCTTTGAATCAGATGCGGGTTCTGACTTTGAGTCAGAACCAAAAGGGGAAAGACGAATCATTGACGCGGAACCCAGTGCCATTGTTGCTACCACCAGGCTTCAGCCTAGTGAACTAGATGAGCCAAAAGAAGGAGAGCGCCTCTTCCATTAACATATGTGGGTAAAAGGCACCCTGCTGCACTTCATCATTGATAGCGGTATCCAGAAGAACCTCATCTCAACAAATGTCGTCAAGCGGCTGAACCTAGTGACAATGCCGCACCCACAACCCTACACCATTGGATGGCTCCACCAGGGAAGTGATCTTTGCGTCAACCAACAGTGTCGACTGTCGTACAACATCAAGCCCTTCAAAGATGAGGTATTGTGTGATGTTGCTCCTCTTGAAGTTTGTAATGCTCTTTTGGGCCAACCTTATTTATGGAAACATCATGCTGTATATGAGTCTAGGCCTCGTAGTGTTATTATTACTTTGAACAAGAATTTTTACAGGATACCCGAGGCAGTCCCTCATAGTGCTATTTTCTTGATCTCTGCCAAGCAATGCAGGAAGGTCATCTCTTAGACCGGGAAATTTGTCTTCTTTGTGATTCGCTCTCAGAGTGAGCGAAAGATCGTAGCCACATCCAGAGCCTCTGCGACCGATCTCTCCACATAACAGAAGCAAGTGGATAAGGTCATGGAATAATACTCAGATATCTTCTCCTCTCTTACTGGGGCACCTCTACACTACTAGGTCAAGCATCCCATCAATCTGACCCCATACGCACCACTATCCAATGGGCCAGTCTATCGCCACTCTCTGTTAGAAAATAAGGAGATCAAGAGGCAGATCCAAAAACTGCTCCATGAGGGGCACATATGTCCCAGCTCATCACCTTGTGGGAGCCCAATAGTGTTGGTGTAGAAGAAAGACGGGACCTGGCGACTCTGCATATATTACCGGGCCTTGAATAAAATCACAGTCTGAAACTGGTACCCGATTCCCTGAATCGACGACCTCCTTGATCACCTCACGGGGGCCAAATACTTCAGTAAGATTGATCTGAAGTCTGGCTACCACCAGGTCCCAATAGAACAGACAGATGTATGGAAGACTGCCTTCAAGTCAAAAGAAGGTCTTTTTGAATGGCTAGTCATGCCCTTTGGTTTGACAAATGCTACAACAACTTTTATGAGGATGATGGCTGATATCCTACAACCTTTCACCAATAATTTTGTAGTGGTGTATCTAGATGACATCCTCATCTACATCAAGACTTGGGCGGAACACTTGCAACATATTCAACAGGTTATACACACCCTGCGGCAGCACAAACTATATGCAAACTTGGAAAAATGCTCCTTCGGCATGGACAAGGTCCATTACTTAGGCAACATCGTTGATCAACATGGTGTGCATGTGGATCCAACCAATATCCAGCACATCAGTGACTCGATGGCCCCAACCACACTCACTGAACTTCAGAGCTTCTTGGGCCTCGCCAATTTCTATCGCAGGTTTGTGCTGGGATTCTCTCATATCGCATTGGCCCTCAACCAAGTAACCAGGGGTGGCAGCAAGGAAAAATTTGTGTGGTGCGTGTACCAACAAAAATCCTTTGATGACTTGAACAAGTGTTTGTGCTCATCCCCGGTACTTTCAATACCAGACCTACAACATCCCATTGAGATCGAGACAACTGCTTCAGAGTATGTTGTGGGCGTCGTTCTCACTCAACACAGGCACCCCATGGCATATCATAGTGAGACACTATCAGATGTTGTCTGTAAGCACCCTACTTACGACAAATAAATGTACTCCATTGTGCAAGCCTACCGCCAGTGGAGACATTACATTCTTGGGAAGGACACAATCATCCACACCGATCACAAGCCACTGCAGTTCATGCAGGCCTAAGGCAAATTGCAGAATGACCGCCATCAGAAGTGGTCAACATACTTACAACAGTTCCACCTCAACATCAAGTATAAAATAAGAAGTACCAACCAAGTTGCTGACTGCCTCAGTCGACCTCTAGTCACTGCACTCACCACAGTGCTAGACTCTTGCGACCATGAGACCTCTGGATGGCCCCACCTTTAGGAGATAGACCCTGACTTCTCCACCACCTACCAAATGTTGGGCGCCAACTCAATGGTCACTAATTTCCATCTATGAGGACGAGTTGTTGTGCTGTCTGGGCCATCTCTATGTTCCATCAAGCGAGCACACGAATCTGATTTGGGAAGCTCACTCTAGCTGGGTGGAAGGAAACTTTAACTTTGGAAAGATAGTGGCAGTGCTGCAGAAACATTTCTACTGGCCGAAACTTCGTCAGGATGTTGGCAAGTATATCAGGTCCTACATTGCCTACGCTATTGCCAAACCGACATTAAGAAACATGGCTTGTACACCCCTCTTTCTACTCCTAACAGGTCATGGGAATCCATCTCAATGGGCTACAAGTTGAGCCTCCCTTCCACCAAGAGGGGAAATGAGTATCTTTTTGTGTTGTTGATCGATTTTTCAAGATGGCGATTCTAGCCACCTTCAAGGAGAATATCAGAGCAGAAGCCACTGCCAAGATGTTCCTTGAACGAGTATGGGTACATTTTGGGATCCCACAAACCATTATCTCAGACCATGACAGTCGGTTCCTTAGTTCATTCTGGTCGAGCCTCTGGTCACTGCTAGATACCAAGCTCACCAAATCCATTTCCTTCCACCCGTAGATAGATGGCCAAAAAAGGTCGTCAATCGAATGGTCATACATATCCTGCGCATGTACAATTCAAAACACCCCCGCATATGGGATGAGAGTCTTCCCTATGTCCAACATAGCTACAACCGAGCCCTGCATAGCTCAACTGGCCATAACCCCTTTCAGGTGGGGTTGAGATTCCAACCATTGGGCCCGATGGATGTTGCACTACCCATGGCGACTACCTCGATCGACTCGTCCCCTGCTCCATCAGAAGCTGACAAAGCCACCCGTTTCATTGAGCGGATCTGACACATCTGCCAATAGGTTCAGGATATTCTTTGGAAGTCTAATGCCAAGTACAAGCAACGCCATGATCAACATTAGGTGCCACATAAGTTTCAAGTGGGCGACAAAGTTTGGTTGCATTTGCAGAAAGAACGCCTTACAAGGCCCCATTGGAAGCTTTGTCCACTCTGTTATGGGTCTTACACCATCACCAAGGCTGTGGGTGACAATGCTTTTGAGCTCAACATTTCCCCCTTCCTTGGTTTGCATCCAGTCTTCAACATGACTCTCCTTCAGCCATATTTCTCACCATTATTGGACACCTCAGAGATAACAAAGAAGTTGACATAAACAAAGATCAACCCTGACTACATGAAACAAACATCCAATGATCAGATTGTGGACACACAAATCAAGGGCACTCAACAACAAAGGAACCAACTTTATCGAGTCGTCAAAGCAGGGCAGCTCCTGCACCAAGGCAAGTGGCTCACTTGGGGCCAAATTCAACAAAAATTTCTTCATTTGATGGGGGAACTCAATGCAATGGAGACCATTGCTTCCTAAGGAGGGAGGATTGATCCAGGTGGATATAGGTGGCCACCTACCTATTCCACTGGCTCGAAAAAAAGTTTCCCACCCATTCCACTGGCTCGAAAAACAATTTCCCACAGAAGATCCTTTCAAAATGTTTCTTGAGGAAGCTCTCATGCAACAGAGGAACGAGATGATGGATAGTTTCGTGCAAATCCTTCTACGACTACCAACAGGTGACACATCTTCCTCGAGCAGAGGCACCACCCCCTTCAAGGTACAAATAAACTTCAATATTCCTATATTTGAAGGTCAGATAGACGCAGATGCTGTAGACAAGTGGTTGAATCTACTAGAAGAGTATTTTTCTGTACATAACTTTTCGAATAGAGAAAATATCACTTTTGCGCTCCTCAAAGTTGTTGCCCATGTCAAAGATTGGTGGGAAACTTTCTGTGAGAAAAAGGAAACATAAGAACCTTCATTATTTACAGTCATGACCACCTGGGAATCCTTCAGGGATGCTATTATGGAACAATGCTACCCTGTTAGAAGTTATGATGACTTTTATACCAAATGAACTACAATGCACCAAGAAAGAGACCAAGCAGTGCCGGAGTTCACAAATATATTCCATACCTTGCGCACCAAGCTGGGTATCAAAGATTCAGAGCGACATCTGGTGTTCAAGTATCGTGGTGCTCTGCATAGATACATCCAGACCAAAATGAAATTTTTGGACATCTCGTCCTTAGGTGCGGCCTACCGATATGCCGTCAAAATCGAGCAGATGCTCAAACAAAAGACGTGACAATTTGGGCTCGGGAACCCCGCACAACAAAAGCTAGGAAAGGGCGGCCCCAACCCACAGAACAAAGGACAAAGTAAACATGGACAATATCAGGATAACTAGTCCAAGCCGCAAGAAAAGAATGACACCAAAAAAACAAAGAATGATAATGGGAAGTGGTGCAACTTCCATAAGAGCCCTTGGCATAACACTGTTGATTGCCGCTCAAAGTAGTCGCTGGTGGTCGAAGTGAAAGCCTCTGAATCGGATGCGGGTTCTGACTCTGAGTCAGAACTAGAAAGGGGAAGACAGATCATTGACACGGGACGCAGTGCCACTGTTTCTACCACCAAGCTCCATCCTGGTGAACCAGACGAGCTAAAAGAAGGAGAGTGCCTCTTCCATTCACAGTTCTGGGTAAAATTCACCCCGCTGCACTTAATCGTTGATAGCGGTAGCCAGAAGAACCTCATCTCAGGATAGGTCATTAAGAGGATGGCCCTACCAACAACGTCGCACCCACAACCCTACACCATTGGATGGCTCCGCCAAGGAAGCGATCTCCACGTAAGCCAACAGTGTCGACTGTCGTATGTCATCAAGCCCTTCAATGACGAGGTATTGTGTGATGTTTCTCCTCTTGAAGTTTGTAATGTTCTTTTGGGATAACCATATTTATGGAAACGTCACATTGTATATGAGTCTAGGCCTCGTACTGTTATTATTACTTTGAACAGGAAATTGTACAGGATACCTGAGGCAGTCCATCCTAGTGTTATTTTCTTGATCTCTACCAAGCAATGAAGGAACGTCATCTCTCAGACCGTGAAAATTATCTTCTTTGTGATTTGCTCTCAGAGTGAGCGAAAGATCGTAGCCACATCCAGGGCCTCCGTGATCGATTTCTCCACACAACAGAAGCAAGTGGATATGGTCATGGAAGAATACTCAGATATCTTCTAATCTCCTACCAGGGTATGTCTACACTGCCAGGTCAAGCATCCTATCGATATGACCTCAAGCGCACCGCTACCCAATGGGCTAGTCTATCGCCGCTCTCTGTTAGAAAACGAGGAGATCAAGAGGTAGATCCAAGAACTACTCCACAAGGGGCACATCCCTCCCAGCTCATCGCCTTGTGGGAGCCCAATCGTGCTGGTGCAGAAGAGAGACGAGACCTGGTGACTCTACATTGATTACTGAGCCCTGAATAAAATCACAGTCCGAAACCGGTACCTGATTCCCTGAATCGACCACCTCCTTGATCAGCTCACGGGGGCCAAATACTTCAGTAATATTGATTTGAAGTCTAGCTACCGCCAGGTCCCAATAGAACATATAGATGTATGGAAGACTGCCTTCAAGTCAAAAAAAGGTCTTTTTGAATGGATGGTCATGCCCTTTGGTTTGACAAATGATCCAACAACTTTTATGAGGATGATGGATGATATCCTACAACCTTTCACTAATAAATTTGTAGTGGTGTATCTAGATGACATCCTCATCTACAACAAGAATTGGGCGAAACACTTGCAGCATATTCAACAGGTTCTGCACACCCTGCGACGACACAAACTATATGCAAACTTGGAAAAATGCTCCTTTGGCATGTACAGGGTCCATTACTTAGGCTACATCGTTGATCAACATGGTGTGCATGTGGATCCAACCAAGATCCAGGTCATCCGTGACTGGCCAACCCCAACCACACTCACTGAACTTTGGAGCTTCTTGGGCCTCGCCAATTTCTATCGCAAGTTCGTGCTGGGATTCTCTCATAGCTAAGTAAGTAGGGGTGGTGGTAAGGAAAAATTTGTGTGGGACCTGTCCCAACAACAAGCCTTCAATGACTTGAAGAAGCGTTTGTGCTCATCCCCGATACTTTCATTACCGGAGCTACAACATCCCTTTGAGATCGAGACATAAGCTTCAAACTATGTTGTGGGTGTCGCTCTCACTCAGCACGACCACCCCATGGAATATCATAGTGAGACACTATCAGATGTTGTTCGTAAGTATCCTACTTACGGCAAAGAAATGTAATCCATTGTGCAAGCCTATTTCCATTGGAGACATTACATTCTTTGGAAGGAGACAATCATCCACACTAATCACAAGCCACTATAGTTCATGCAGACTTGAGGCAAATTGCAGAATGACCGCAGTGGTCAACATACTTAAAACAATTCCACTTCAACATCAAGTATAAAATAGGAAGTCCCAACCGAGTTGCTGACTGCCTCAGCTGACCTCCAATCGCTGCACTCACCACGGTGCTAGACTCTTGCAGCCACGAGACCTCCAGATGGCCCCACCTCTATGAGACAGACCCTGACTTTTACACCACCTACCAAATGTTGGGCACCAACTCCATGGTCACTAATTTACATCTTCAAGATGGGTTGTTGTGCCATCTAGGCCATCTCTATGTTCCATCAAGAGAGCGTGCGAAGTTGTTTTGGGAATCTCACTACAGTAGGGTGGCATGACACTTTGGCGTTGAAAATACAGTGGCAGTGATGCAAAAACATTTCCCAAAATTTCGACAGGATGTTAGCAAGTATATAAGGTTCTGCATTGCCTGCGCTATTGCCAAACCGACCACTAAGAAACATGGCATGTACACCCCTCTTCCTACTCCTAACAGGCTATGGGAATCCATCTCAATGGAATACATGTCGAGCCTCCCGTCCACCAATAGGGGCAATGACTGTGTTTTTGTGTTTGTTGATTGCTTTTCCAAGATGGCGATTCTAGCTATCTGCAAGAAGAACACCACAACATAAGCCACTGCCAAGATATTCTTTGAACGGGTATGGGTACATTTTGGGATCCCACAAACCATTATCTCAGACTCTAACAGTTGGTTCCTTAGCTCATTCTATTCGAGCCTCTGGTCACTGCTGAATACCAAGCTCACCAAATCCACTGTCTTCCACCTCTAGACAGATGACCAAACTGAGGTTGTCAATTGGATGGTCGTACATATCTTGCGCATGTACAATTCAAAACACCCTTGCACTGGGATGAGAGTCTTCCCTATGTCTAGCATAGCTACAACTGAGCCCTGCATAGCTCAACTTGCCACAACCCCTTTCAAGTGTGGTTGGGATTCCAACCATTAGGCCCTATGGATGTTGCACTACCCCTTACGACCACCTCGTCCGAATCATCCCCTGCTCCACCAAGAGCTGACAAAGCCACCCGGTTGATTGAGTGGATCTAACACATCCACCAATAGGTTCAGGATATTCTTAAGAAGTCTAATACCAAGTACAAGCAACGCCATGATCAACATCGGGTGCCACATAAGTTTCAAGTGGGCGACAAAGTTTGGTTGCATTTGCAGAAAGAACGCCTTACAGGGCCCCATCGGAAGCTTCGACCACTCTGTTATGGGTCGTATACCATCACCAAGGCTGTGGGTGACAATGTTTTTGAGCTCAACATTTCCCCCTTCCTTGGTCTACATCTAGTCTTCAACGTGGCTCTCCTTCGGCCATATTTCCCACCATTATTGGACACCTCAGAGATAACATAGCACTTGACACCAACAGAGCTCAAACCTGACTACATGCAACAAGAATCCAATAATCAGATTGTGGACACATAGATCAAGGGCACTCGACAGCAAAGGATCCAGCTTTATCGAGTCGTCAAAGCAGAGTAGCTTTTGCACCAAGGCAAGTGGCTCACTCGGGGCCAAATTCAACAAAAAATTCCTCATCTGATGGGGGAACTCAATGCAATGGAGACCATTTCTTCCTAAGGAGGGAGGATTGATCCAGGTGGATATCGATGGCCACCCACCTATTCCACTGGCTTGAAAAACAGTTTTCCACCTTGGCAGTTTTTCGGGTTCCATACTTTCGGGGCCGTTTTGAGGCCCTAAACGACATTTTTTGGGGATTTGGGGCCCAAGTGATTACATATGGAACTTACCTGGGCCATTTGAAAATTGTTCTTCTTGGTTAGACCTTTCCAATGGGCTATCGTGCGCCTAAAACAAAGATCGTATGCAAACGTTACGACCCCGGGAAGATGATGTACTAACTTACCCAAATGGGGCCCACATGACTTTTGTCTCTTCATCTCCTAGGGTTAGGTTTTTGGATGTCTAGGGTTTTTGACATTCTTGTTTATTGTAAAAGGCCTTCAGAGCTTCATTGTAATGATCTTCTTGCGAAGAAGCACAACCGTCACATCTCTTCTCAGAGATAAGCCGCCACCATTCCATCAAGCTTGTTTTCCGCTGCATTTGACAGTTTCAACTTATTTCCATATTGAATAGAAAACCAATTTTAATGTATCTCTGTTATTTTGTGTTAAGCATCTTTGAATAATCTGTATTTATTTCGTTCTGCTGATAAAATCAGAATCAATAGTATCAGAGCGCTCTGCTCCTTGTCGTCTTAATGCATGTACCCAATGAGGTTAGGGTACAAAGAATTGGGTCTCGAGCTTGTTTTTCATGAGGAAAAAAGCTCTCACATGCCCAAATGACCTCTCATGGAAGGAGAAAAGAAATATGACGGGACAAGAGATCCTTTCAAAATGTTTCTTGAGTAAGCTCTCACGCAACAGAGGAACGATACGATGGATAGTTTCGTGCAAATCCTCCGGCGACTACCAACAGATGACACATCTTCCTCAAGCAGAGGCGCCGCCGTCTTCAAGGTACAAATAAATTTCGATGTTCCTATATTTGAAGGTCAGATAGACACAGATGTTGTAGACAAGTGGTTGATTCTACTAGAAGGGTATTTTTCTGTCCATAAGTTTTCTAATAGAGAAAAGATTAAATTGGGCTCCTCAAAGCCGTTCCCCATGTCAAATATTGGTGGGAAACTTTCTGTGAGCAAAAGGAAACAAAGGAACCCTCATTATTTATTGTCACGGCCACCTGAGAATCCTTCATGAATGCTATTAAGGAACAATACTACCTTGTCGGAAGTTATGACGACTTGTATACCAAATGGACCACACTGCGCCAAGAAAGAGACCAAGTAGTGTCAAAGTTCACAAATGTCTTCCATACCTTGCACACCAAGCTGGGTATCAAAGATTCAGAGCGACATCTAGTGCTCAAGTATCGTGGTTCTCTGCATAGATACATCTATACCGAAATAGAATTTCTGGAAATCTCATCCTTGGGCGCGGCCTAACGATATGTCGTCAAAATCAAGGAGAAGCTCAAACAAAAGACATGACAATTTGGGCCCGAGAACCCCGCACAACAAAATCTAGGAAAGGGCAACCCCAACCCACAGAACAAATGACATAAAAAATATGGATAGTATCAGGACAACCAGTCCAAGATGCAAGCAAAGAAGGACACCAGAAAGACAAAGAAAGATACCGGGAAGTGGTGTGACTTCCATAAGAGCCCTTGGCATAACACTGCTGACTACTGCTCAAAGAAATCGCTGGTGGCCGAAGTGAAAGCCTCTGAATCAGATGCGGGTTCTGACTCTGAGTTAGAACCAAAAAGGGGAAGATAGATCATTGATGCAGAACCTAGTGCCACCATTACTACCACCAAACTCCAACCTAGTGAACCAGACGAGCCAAAAGAAGGAGAGTGCCTCTTCCATTCACACATGTGGGTAAAAGGCACCCCACTGCACTTCATCATTGATAGCAGTAGCTAGAAGTACCTCAAATCAGCAGAGGTCGTCAAGCGGGTGGTGCTGCCTACAATGCCACACCCACAACCCTACACCATTGGATGGCTCCGCCAAGGAAGATATCTCTGTGTCAATCAACAGTGTCGACTATCATACACCATCAAGGCCTTCAAAGACAAGGTATTTTGTGAAGCTGCTCCTCTCTAAGTTTGTAATGTTATTTTGGGCCAACCTTATTTATGGAAATGTCATGTTGTATATGAGTTTAGGCCTCGTAGTGTTATTATTACTTTGAACAGAAAATTGTACATGATACCCGAGACAGTCCCTCCTAGTGCTATTTCCTTGATCTCTGCCAAGCAATGTAGGGAGGTCATCTCTCAGGCCGAGAAATTTGTCTTCTTTTTGATTCACTCTCAGAGTGAGTGAAAGATTACAACCACATCTAGGGCCTCTGTGACGGATCTCTCCACACAATAGAAGCAAGTGGATAAGGTCATGGAAGAATACTCAAATATCTTCTCCTCTCCTACCAGGGTACCTCTACACTGCCAGGTCAAGCATCAAATCGATCTGACCCAAGGCACATTGCTACCCAATGGGCTAGTCTACCTCCACTCTTAGTTAGAAAACAAGGATATTAAGAGGTAGATCCAAGAACTGCTCCACAAGGGGCACATTGTTGGTTGTGGAGCTTGATTATCTTCCTGATTCAGAGGTCCTTGTTTTCAGCCGTGTTTATACCCCATGAAGTATTTACACCCTAGAAGTATGTACACTCTTCCACGCGGGGGAGTGCAGAGGGGGGGTACCCCCTCTGTGGGGTCCGGGGAGCCTATCCCCTCGGCTGGGGGGAAGCGGGCCGCCAGCGGGGGTTCGGGGGCGAAGCCCCAGAAGCAAAAATTGCCTTGTAAAAGTATATTGTAATTTCATTGTAAATCTGGACCGTTCATTATAAGGTCGCAGATCTAACGATAGAGATTATGTTAGGGTTTTTTTTCCCTAGAAGGCAACCCTCTTTTATGATGGAAATGTATCGCGACTATGGATGATGGTGAATATTGTATTCTGAGAGAGGAGACTGTGAGAGAAAGAAGAGGAAGTTATAATGGGTTTTGCTGTAGGTTGTATCCCTTCATTTGCTGGATAATAATAAAGGAAGGACCTGACAATTTCTCTGGTGGACGTAGTCCACACTGGGTGAACAACGTAAATCTGTGTCTCTCTTGTATTGTGTGTCTTCTGTGTTTTGTTTCTGCATTTGTTTTATTTTATTGCTCTGCGGTCCTGTTTTTCTAACAACTGGTATCAGAGCATAAGGTAAATC
>JASDQU010103756.1:148526-159804 GCA_032191745.1 Picea mariana
ACTTTCATCCATGTTTATACCCCATGAAGTATTTACACCCCATAAGTATGTACACTCTTCCACGCAAAGGAGTGTAGAGGGAGGGGTACCCCCTCTGCGGGGTCCGGGGGGCCTATCCCCCCGGCTGGGGGGTCTGGGGGCAAGCGAGCCCCCAGCGGGGGTTCGAGGGCAGCATCCCCCGATGGGGTTCACGGGCGAAGCCCCCGAAGCAAAAATTGCCTTGTAAAAGTATATTGTAATTTCATTGTAAATCTGGACCGTTCATTATAAGGTCACAGATCTAACGGTAGAGATTTTGTTAGGGTTTTTTGCCCTAGAAGGCAACCCTCTTTTATGAGGGAAATTTATCGCGACTATGGTTGGTGGTGAATATTGTATTCTGAGAGAGGAGACTGTGAGAGAAAGAAGAGGAAGTTACAATGGGTTTTGTTGTAGGTTGTATCCCTTCATTTGTTGGATAATAATAAAGGAAGGACCTAGCAATTTCTCTGGTGGACGTAGCCCACACTAGGTGAACCATGTAAATCTGTGTCTCTCTTGTTTTTTGTGTCTTCTATGTTTTGTTTCTGCATTTGTTTTATTTTATTGCTTCGCGGTCCTGTTTTTCTAACATTTTCTAGGGTGGTGGTCGAAGCGTTAAAAGAATTTTTTCATAAGTTTTTAGAAGCCTATTTTGATGACTGGATTGTTTTTAGCATGATGAAAAATCATGTTGAATGTCTAAGGCTAATGTTGGATAAATGCAAGCAATGTCAAATTGCTTTGAATTTGAAGAAGTGCATCTTCTTCTCACCATATGGAGTATTATTAGGTCATATTATATGCAAGAAAGGATTGTTGGTGGACCCATCCAAAATTGCAATTATAGTTGATTTGCCACCTCCTACCTCAGTCAAACAACTGCGCACTGTGCTAGGACATACTGTCTATTATAGGAAATTTATCAAAGGATATGCTCATATTACTACGCCAATGGAGAATTTATTAAAGAAAGACTGTTAGTTTGGTTGGACAGAAGAATGCCAGTGAAGCTTCGACACACTGAAACAAAAGATGGTGATTGCGCCTATTCTGGTCTTTCCATATTGGAGCAAGGAATTTCATGTACATGTTGATGCATCTTCCATTGCATTAGGAGAAGTACTAGCACAACCTGGAGAAGGGGAAATTGATCATCCGTTAGCATTTTCCAGCAGAAAGCTATCTACAACTGAAATCAATTACACTACTACAGAGAGAGAAGGATTAGCCATGGTGTACGCGCTACAAAAATTCTGCCATTACTTACTAGGAGGACACTTTAAAATGTTTACTGATCACTCTACGCTGAAGTACCTAGTCAACAAGCCAGTGTTGGGGGAGAGAATATGTAGATGGCTTCTCCTGTTTCAAGAATATTATTTTGAGATCATAGTTAAGCCAGGAAGAATGAACAAGGGACCTGACCACCTGTCGAGGTTGGAACATGGTGAAGAACCCACTAGTCTGGAGGATACACTACCAGATGCACAGCTGCTCTCCATTAGGAAGATGGATGACCACTTCATAGACATATTCCAATTCATATCAACAGGAATGGCTCCAAGTGAGTATACAATTTCCCAGAAGAAACAGCTAGTGGTGCGCGCTGCAGACTTTTCACTGATAGCTAGTCAGCTATATAAGATGGGACCTGATGATATACTAAGAAGATGTGTGATGGAGGCAGAGCGCCCATTGATCCTCGCAGAAGCTCATGAAGGCATCGCAGGAGGACATTACACAGGCAAAGCAACTGTGCAAGAGGTTCTACGAGCTGGCCTTTGGTGGCATACTTTACACAAAGATGCTAAAGAGTATACCAAAGCCTGTGATGTATTCTAGAGAGTTGGAAAACCATCCAGAAGAGACGAAATTCCACTATCACTATAGATGAACCTACAAGCATTTGAAAAATGGGTCATTGACTTTGTGGGACCTATAAACCCACCAGGGAAGCGCACAGGAGTAAGGTATATTATCACTGTGACAGAATACTTGACTAGATGGGTCGAAGAAAGAGTAGTCAAGGATTGTAGTGCAACTATAGCTACGTGTTTTATATTTGATGACATAATAACCAGGTTTGGATGCCCTAAGACCCTTATGAGTGATCAAGGAACTCATTTCATCAACAAGACAATTGAAGCCCTAACTGAAGAATTTGCAGTCCGCCATCAAAAGAGTACACCTTACCATCCACAAGCAAACGGAATGGTTGAATCATTCAACAAAATCTTGGAGACAACATTGACAAAGATTTGCATTGTGAACAGGGATGACTGGGATTTAAGAGTACCAGTAGTACTCTAGGCTTATAGAACCACATGCAAGAAATTAACAACGCAAACCCCTTTCAAGTTGGTTTGTGGTCTTGAAGATGTTGTCCCGATGGAGTATTTGGTACCGAGCTTAAGAATTGTTGCATTTACAGACATGGATGATATTGGCATTGTTCGTGAGAGGCTTGCCCAGCTGGTTGAACTAGAAGAAGATATATTTATGGTAGGATTCCATCAGTAGGTACAGAAGGAAAGAGAGAAGGCCTATCATGATAGACACATCAAGAAGAAGGCATTCAAGCAAGGTGATTTAGTATTGGTGTATGACAGTAAATTTATAAGACATACAGGGAAGTTTAGAATGCATTGGCTTGGACCATATGAGATCGCCTATGTTATAGAAGGAGGAGCTGCGCAACTGAATACATTGAAGGGAGAATGGATAGAGGGATTAGTAAATGGGAATCGACTGAAGTTGTACTATGACAACCAGTTGCCTCGCAGCTCTTAGTAAAAGCAAGGAAGAAAAGTGTCTAGGTACCAGGTGCAGTTGAAACTGGGTACCAGACATAGAAAAGACAATCTGCACAAGGATGGGAAGGAGACATGGTGCAGAAATCAAAGTTTGCACTCCGGAGTCCAAATTCGAAGTGACATGGAAGGATTAGAAATGAAGTGCCTCGGGACGAGTCACAGGTGAGTGGTGGGGGCATGTTGGCCCTTGGTTATGGAAGGAAGTGAAGATCAAGGAAGAAAAGGTAAAATGAGAACTATGCGGGAAACACAGTGATTGTCACTAGGTCGAAGTAAGCAAAAGAGAAGAAAATATGGAGCGAAGTATGGAAAAGAAAGTCGTTGAAAGAGGATATTAAGGATGACATATCAGCAAGAGAAAAGCATCGTGGACAACTCAGCAAGCAAAGAAAGCCACTATTGGATGCTTTGGAGCACCGTGTGACGAGGAAGGAAAGACAGGCTGGCGAAGCCCGTAAAATGTGGGTCAAGTTGACCTAGGGTTTTAGACACCTAGTGTTTTGGGTAATTAGGGTTTTGACACCTAGGTTTAGACCTAAGGCTGTCGGTGAGGGACTGTAATGTATAAATAGAGGTCGAGAGGACCTAGGTCGAGAGGTAGCAACATTGAGTATTGCTATTGATTGTGGTTGATTGAGAGATTATTGTACAGTGAGAGAGAGAAGTGTTGAGAGTGAGAGCCTTCTAGTATTGTAATATCTTCAGTTGGGTGCGAAGATCAGATCCTGCAGCTGGGTGTGAAAAGAAGGGGAGAGAAGAAGAGAGAGGAACTGTTGGCCAGAGTGCAGATTAGAATTGTAAGCTTTATCTTAATATATCATAAGCCCAGTTCTATGGACGTAGCCCTAGAGAGAGGGTGAACCACGTACATTTTGTGTTGTATGTGTGATTGATGCATGGATTCTTGTCATTGTTATGTTGTCATTTTCATTATTGTGTTAGATCAGATCTATAGCTACGCAAAGTATATCTAGTTGATGAGTGGCACATGAATGCTACATTATTGTTGTATTAGTTCCACTTGATATTCCCCTGGTTGTAGACATCTATGTCCTGCAACCCCCCTCTTAGCTGCTTCGGGTGAGACTGCATCTGCTTCGCAAGTGTTTTCGAAAGGGACAGTATCTAGGGCTTGTTGGTGTGCTCTTGGAGTGAACCCTAGGTCTACCCCTATGCCAACACTTACCTTTATTAGAGAACTGAGCTTACATATCTTGCCTCTTTTCTTCAGAAACTTCCACTTTTACTTTTCTTAGAGCAGAAAGCATTCAAATCTTGCTTCTTTTCTTCATATCTGGCCTTCTTTCTTTAGCACAGAGCTTTTCAGATCAAGTGGAATACTGCGCACTAGGGCATAGATCCACGCACAGAGCTTCCACAGTTTAAGGATGAATCTTTGCACAAGGCTTCTTCTTCCTCAGTTCCCAGCAATCACAGTTTCACATCCCGCCAACAGAACCATTTTTTGGCACAGGGGTAGACCTGGGGTTCAACGCTACAATAGCACACCAACAAAACCCTAACTATCAGCCCTTACGGCAACACCTGCAAAGCAGATGAATTCTCACCCGAGGTAGAATCATGGGTGGTTGTGAGACTCAGGTGTATGAAACCTTAGCTGGGACACAGGTATGTGATTATATCACTTACAGAGCACTTAGCATTGATCATTCATCAATATTCAACTCTTATTATACTTCGCAGATAGCACAGAGCATCACAGTATTCACTTAGATCTAAGGTATCTTAGTACTTAGCAATAGTAAAACGGATCAGATCCAGTAGATCAGCACTAAGCATCTTCATACATATCAGATATACTATTCATACACATCTAATGAAGCACAAAGCATAAGTATATCCATCTAAATATAACAAAGCACTTTGCAAAAGCAGGGATAAACACATCAAGTCAAAGCACAAAGCATAACACACAAATTTACATGGTTCACCTCCACTCTAGGGCTACGTCCACCAACTCTTCTTCTTTATTAGTGTCTTCAATCGGTTACAAGCACAAAGCCACCAAAACCTACTGCGCATAGAATAGAAGATCTGCACAACTCGCTAGATCCTTCTTACTTACCTTACAACACAAATCCTTCTATATCTCCACACAAGGACTTGCACTAAGCTCTGCAAGCCTGTAGAATGCACAACACCTCGATCACATAGATTTCACTTGGCACATAGCTTATATCACACAGATACAATATTCCTTTCTCTATTATTCTTACATTTGCCTATCCTTCTATTTATACATACAAAATGGGCCTAAGCATGGGTAAACCCACGAGCCGAAGAAGGAGGGGATGTGTACTTGGCTTCTTCAAGCACACATGCAGATCATGAGGAATGGTTGGTTGACTTTGGTGCATCTTTTCATATGACTCTCCACAGGGATTGGTTCTACGAATATGAAAGGTATGATGGAGATAATGTTTTCTTAGGTGATGATTCAACAACCAGAATCATAGGACGAGAAAAACTCAAGTTGAGCCTTATAGATGGAAGGATTATAACATTGCTCGGTGTTCTACACATCCTAGGTTTGGATAGAAATTTGATTTATATGGAAACCATCTACAAATTATGCAAGAAAATCACAAGTTTCAACAAAAAAGTATATAGTACTACATTACAAGTAAAATACATGCAGTCGAATATAAATTGTACAATGAATTGAACAAATTATGCTTTGCATATAAATCGCCACTTACCTCATGTATTTGTCAAGATCATATAAAACTTGTTTGACATTGTTGTCAAAGTTATCTAGGAGAGATAGAGGTTGATGTCAAGCAAATTATATGATAGTAATTGCGACATAAATTATCAATCTGGAGTCGTAATCTTATGAGATGTACGCAAAGTATATGCAGGGTAAGAGGATTTCTAATCTTTGCTAATGATTGAAAAGAAACATGTTAAACTACTATCATTGAATCTAAATCTAAGAAAGTACAAAATATGCAACTAATCTATGAAAGGAAACTATCCTAATGCTACATAAACTTGAGACTAAAACTGAATCTATGAAATCAAATGAGACATAATCTAACTATGAAAGCAAAAACTTAATCTAACTACGAAAGCATGAAATCTAGAATTAATCTATGAAAACATGAAAGTGCGTAAATTAAATCTAATGAAAGCATTTTAAAAACATCTACAACAACACACAACAAAAAGGTAAATGACAAACCACTATGACAAAGTAAAATCTTGCATTAAAACAATCCAATACATGACAAATAATGAAAATCACTATCTCAAAACTACAAGACTATGAATCAAAGCTCAATCACTCTATTCTTCTATTCTCTATTCTAGAGAGAGGCCTCCTCCTCAAATGAGGAGAGAACCCGCTTATTTATACATGAATGAAGATAACAAACTCATAATTACAGATCCACTTTTCTCTCAACCTATCCCTTCAAATCCTCCACAAATATCTTAGATAAGATATTCTATCCATGATTTCTCCTTGAAGTTAGCTTGAATAATTATCTCCAAATCAAAGCTTGAAGATGAAATTCGAATTTGAAGCTAGGTGGTGACTTTTGACTTTGTGAAAATCTTCAATTATGCCTGTAGTCATCACAAAACTCATCCAACTTTGAGATATAATGAAAATATGTTAATTTTATAGTATTTAATCACAAATTCTCTTTAAAATACTTGAAAATAAATAATTTGGAAAATGGAGATGTAAACCCATATGTTTTTATGAAAGTGATGATAATTATGGTTTTATGGAAGGATAAGATAAGAATGAGGTGATAAATGGTGTATGATCCAGGAATAAAAGGTGTATTTATGCGGTCCAACATTCCCCCCAACTGAACTTGTTGCATGTCCCTATGCAACTGTGCATGATTTTTTTCTTTAAAACTTGTGGCATCTTAGTTGTAGCTTACATGATGATGATGATGTATAACAATAAATCATTTCATGCTGAATGATACATGAGTGGTAGCTAATTTTCTTATGGTTGGTTCTTGTGTGACAACCATCAATATGACAAATGTTGGTTCTTGTGTTAACAACACTTATTCATTTTACTTATTTTCTTGCTGCAATTCATAATATTTGAAAACATGCATGTACTGGAAATGATAAGTCATCAATGTATTTAGAAAGCCTTCTTTTTCTTCATATTTGAATCACGCCAACATATATCAATGCTTTTAGAATCAAATGCAACATAGTTTAGTTTGGGAAAGACACGTTGGTAAATGGAAAATGAGATGATGAATATGTAAATGGAATTATGAAATGAATATCTCCCCCCCAACTGAAGATGTGGTATGTGTAGGAAAAGGAGAAGACTAAGGTAAGGAAATTTTCCAAATTTATCTATTTTTAGCACTTAAGGAATTGCATGATTAAAGATTAGAAAAGAACATACCTCCACTTACCCAAAAAGTTGATGAACTATGCAATAGGAATATGGCTGATGTGGCTGCTAGAGCATGGAAGATGTCACTCTTGTATGATCATGTGAAAGGTGAATGCTACTGTAGCTGCGACTGCTAGAACTGTTGGATCGGAGAATATGAAGTGGAGGAATCTGAACCACTGCTGTTGAATCATGAAAAGAGGAAGTATGAAAGTGGAACTGTGGTACTCTCATATGGCTGGAAAAAATACTGCTGCAACTGCTGATGGAGTCATGGAAAAGTGTATAATCGTCAATTGTTTCCAATCCCGATGGTACCATTCTAGTCATGCGAATGAATGTGTCGATGTTGAGCATGAAGAGAATTCATTGGATTATCGACCATTGATGAATGTCATTAACCAATGCGAGGCAAACTCACCATTGATGTCAATGAGTGCCAAGGTACCCAAGTACATCTTGCGAAGTGCGAATGCATGATCCAATGTCGAACCACTTGCAAGATCTGATGATCAAAGGACAATGATGTATTCCCATGATTGTCAGCGAGAGAACTTGCCATTAAGGCATGCAAGCCTCCAGGTACTCAAAAAGGAACTCTAGTCTATATCCTAGATAAGGTGTTGAGGTCGATGGGGCAAGACTTGTTGAGAGGTGGGCCTTAAGGAATCCCACATCAGTCAATGCGAGTTTGTAAAAATGATTGGTAGGACTATAGATGAAAAGGCCTCAGTAGAAACAGTGTGTATGAAAAAGAAAGCAAGGTAATGCAGTCGTCAAAAAGGAATCTGAATGGTTTTATTTGTAAGGCAAAATGAATGGAAAATAGGAAAGAGATGTATGCAACTCAGAAAGATATACATGTGTGAATCTAGGACCGATAAGGCAATGAAATAGCGGACTCCAGCATGGATGACAAATAAACTTAGAAGGAGAAATGCGAGTATTCATGACACAAATGGGTTTATGAACGGTTTGTTGTGTAACTACAAATGTCATGAGATGTATGAATATCAGCTCCTTCAAGCCATCCAACAAAGCATGTTTCATGGAAATATTTTGTGATTCTCGAAAATCACTTCGTCATGAGATGCGACTGGCTCTGAACCTGAAAAATCTTAGTACCAATTCCTGCATGAAAACTTGTGAGAAGTTTGAAAAACATGACATGAAAAAATAAGTATGAATGCGACAAGGTAAAAATAAAATTCGTTTTTATACCTCTTGTCATGGTCGTTGTGCACGTGCTTGTTTCATCGTTGATTGCGGCGTAGAGTGACTCAAGAAACCAAGTTAGCGTAAAATCATAAAAATATGTTTCGATATTGTGTTCAGGAATTAGAGAATGTCCATTTGTATTTTTATTTGTTTTTGCTATTTTGATTTTTAAGTTTTAAGTGCTTTTAATTTTTACAATGTTTTTCTTTTGCAAAAAGATTATTGCTTAGGTTTTGTTTATTATTTTATTATTATTATTTATTTTATTTATTTTAGTGAACATTTTTTCAAATTAAACTCAAACGTATAACTTCAAGATATTCATGTGAAGCTTTTCTTCCAAATTTAAGAGGCCCAAGGGGCAACAAAACTAGGAGGAAGGGACCACTTCTTAGTGCCACTGTAAGGACTGTGACCCAAATTCTTCGTAACACCAAACTCACAAGCATTATAGTAGGATCATGAAACAGAAAGATGTACATGATTAAGCTTGTTAGCTATGGTCTAATGATAACACAGAGGGCAGCTGATATGATTGTTTCAAAACTAGTGATTTGAAGAGTTCAAAATATCAATCTCTCAATACTCTCTTCCTTGTGTATCCCCACCCTTTATTTATAATATATATCCAATCCTCATAGGTGTTGATTCAGGAAGCCAAGGAGAATTTTATTCATTGCCTCTGGAAATTGCTCCTAAACAAAATGGCTCCCTTCTGAAAGATATTTGATCTCCAGATTAGGCATGTCAGACTTGAGCGTCTCACTATTTATATGATACTCCATTCCTGGATATTTCATTACATAATCCTTGTTACCCATTATCAAAAGGGAAGGAGCTTGAATAGTGGAATACCTTAGATGGGCCAATCTTCCCCAATCCATTGTGCAGGAAAGGTATGGAACTTGTGAGGGAAAACAAATCTAGATTTCTCATACAGACTTGAGTACACCTGAAGGTCATCCTCGGTGGAAATGGTATGGAAGAATCATAGAGATCCATTATCTCCTTACCATCTTCTTCCATGGGTAGTTCACTTCCAGAGAAAAGAGTATATATATATATATATATGATCACTGTTTTTACATCAAAACACCCAAAATTTGCCAAACCTCTTCTGGGCTCCTGCCAAATAGAAGTCTTTTGGGATCAAGTCTAATCTAGAAAATTCACAAGGTTTGATGTAAGGTACACCCAACATTACAATTCCTTTCACTCGATGTGAATGACAAAGATAAAAATAGTAAGCAACAGTTGCTCCAAAATTCTTCCTCACAACAAACCCTTTCTCAATACTCAGGGCATCAAGAAGGCCAGCCATGTCTTCAACAAGGTCATAATATGCAACTTTCTCTGGTTCAGAGGGTTGATCAGAGAGTCCATAGCCTCGAAAGTCTAGAGAAATTACATGAAACCCCGCCTCTGCCAATGCTATCATTTGATAACGCCATGAATACCATATCTCTAGAAATCCATGCAGTAACAGCACAACTGGACCTGATCCAATCTCTGCAACGTGTAGATTGAGCCCTCCGACATCGACTTACTTGTGTTGTATTTTGTCCAAGGCTGGTGGATCGATAGGTATTAGATGATACTGCACCAAAACAAGATAGCAGAACTGCAAGCTTAAAGCTATGCTTCATATGAATAGAATAATTTGGTTATATTCTTTTGACATTTTTTAAACAGGCAGGTGAAAGAGACAGCATCCGCAAAGAGGCAGGCCATAGAAGATCATCAGGATTGTGATTTCATGGGATTGGGATCCCAAAGATCTCTCATAACCAACAATTGAAAGATGATCAAGGGAAGGTCGTGTTCAGTAACCGTAAGACAATTAATTCAACAGCTACGCCCCCAGGTCATGCGTGGGAATAGTTGGTCAGATAGACTCTCCAGAACTTATGAGACATGGTTGTTACATATCTGGTTTTTTTCAAAGCCTGGGCAAATACCTAAGTTTTATCTCGAATAAAAATACAGAATCGATCCAGAATGGAGATTTGGTCCATGATTCGTGGCAGAAGGTATAAATTTTGGCATGATTAGGCATGATTCTCTCTGGGATATGCTCCTGTAACCACCGAACAACAAGAAATTCTCACGCCTTCACTTCATGAATTGTTAAATTCAACTTAGGATACATCTGGTATACGTCGTGTGTCAAGAAATCAATGTGTTTTTAGTGGAAAGGAGATGGAATCTAAGCCATGGAATGATTATGCCCAGATAAGTGTATGCGGCCATGAGAAACCAAGATGTATGTGAGGTGCATGATAACGAGGGAGAAATCTACAGGATAAAGGACAAGGGTAAATTCGAGCTGGAGGGCGAGGAAAATTGAGTTATTGCAAGAAAGATTGGCGAGGAATTTCCAAAAATTGGTTTTGTTTCTCTCGCCGATTTGATGGAAATTGTATTAATATTCAGTGCAACTGCTCTAGCGTGAGCGTCTTCATCTTTGTCCATCACCACAGAATCAATTTTTTCCAGCGTGAAACAATGTAATGCATGAGGGGATGAACACACTGCCACCACAACTATAGTTGTTGTAGCAGTTGAATTGAATTGGCTATGGCAGCACTTTGGCTCAAGGAAGCTATCCGGACCAGGAGAGACACGTTGAATTTCCAGGAATTGTTTGATTGATATATAAGCATTGTATAGTTAGGCAATCATGGAATCAAACAAGGGACCGGGTGGAATTCAATCGCTGCTGGCTGCAGAGCAGGAGGCGCAAAACATTGTTTTTTTTTAAATTATTGCTTTTTGGTTTTATATGATTTTTTTTTTTTTTTTTGTATTTATATATATGTTTTTA
>JASDQU010103756.1:159917-179794 GCA_032191745.1 Picea mariana
AAAAAAAAAAAAAAAAAACAAACAAACAAACAAACAAACAAAAACAAAGAAATCTAGAAATTTAAAATAGAAATTCATGAAAAAATTATTAGCAAAAGGAGACAACTGAATTGCAAATTAAATTGTTTAAGAATATTTGCAAATCATCAATTTATTCGTTCCTGAAAATGATTTTAGTCATCCTATTTTAGTTCGCAATCGCACGAAGCGCAGAGGAGAGCATACTTATTGATATGTTTTATTCCTTTGAACCTACCTACCCTACTTCTAATTGGAAGTTAGAAAATGATTAAGTGTAGTCAAAGATCCAATGTAACCATGAGAGCAATAGTAATAAGAATATGTTCATTGTGAATTTCGCAAACGATAATCGAAAATAGACGTAAACGTGCGAAATTGACGGTTGAAATTGTAAATTAACAAAATAAAAAGAAAAATTAAATGGATCAAACCCGGTACTCGCTTGAAACCATCGTTTGATAAGGCTTTTGTAGGCATAATTTTCACTTCTCAGATCATGTCGCAACTTCTCATTATCCTCCTCGATCTCCTTCTTGTATAATTGTTCATCATCAAATGTGCAGAGTGCTTCGTATGTTGATGCATCATTTGCCTCTGGAGGAGTAATTAAACTTTCAACTGCTGTCAAGATCTCCTCTTCCTGAGAAGAGGAGATCCCGGCTTTTGCTAGGATCTGAGTGAGTTGATCTAGACTTATCATTGAAAAATCATTTTAATGAAAATCAAACAATATGCTAAAAAAATGAAAAACTAGTACGAAACAAGTGAAAAACAAGTTCGAAATGAGTACAAAACCAAAGATGAACAACATCAAAAGAAAACTAGCATGAAAGCAGAAACAATTCACAATCCAAACTAAGAAATTAAAACTATTTGTAAAAATAAAACACGCCAAACTTGAACTCCTTGCGTTACTGAGACCTTGTTGTCACCAGGTTATCTGTTCGCACAGTTAGCTCATAAAAAAAAAAAAAAACTAAATTTGTATAAATAAAAACACATTTTTGCATAAAATAAAATCAACTGCACACAACTGAAAAATAAAATCTAACTCTAACCCTTTTAACACCTCCCCGGCAACGGTGCCAAAATGTCGAGCGAATTATACAATAGTAATTGCGACATAAATTATTAATCCGGAGTCGTAATCTTATGATATGTACGCAAAGTATATGCAAGGTAAGAGGATTTCTAATCTATGCTAATGATTGAAAAGAAACATGTTAAACTACTTTCGTTGAATCTAAATCTAAGAAAGTACAAAATATGCAACTAATCTATGAAATGAAACTATCCTAATGCTACATAAACTTGAGACTAAAACTGAATCTACGAAATCAAATGAGACAGAATTTAACTATGAAAGCAAAAACTTAATCTAACTACGAAAGCATGAAATCTAGAATTAATCTATGAAAACATGAAAGTGCGTAAATTAAATCTAATGAAAGCATTTTAAAAACATCTACAACAACACACGATAAAAAGGTAAATGACAAACCACTATGAGAAAGTAAAATCTTGCATTAAAACAATCCAATACATGACAAATAATGAAAATCACTATCTCAAAACTACAAGACTATGAATCAAAGCTCAATCACTCTATTCTTCTATTCTCTGTTCTAGAGAGAGGCATCCTCCTCAAATGAGGAGAGAACCCACTTATTTATACATGAATGAAGATAACAAACTCATAATTACAGATCCACTTTTCTCTCAACCTATCCCTTCAAATCCTCCACAAATATCTTAGATAAGATATTTTATCCATGATCTTCTCCTTGAAGTTAGCTTGATTGATTATCTCCAAATCAAAGATTGAAGATGAAATTCGAATTTGAAGCTAGGTGGTGACTTTTGACTTTGTGAAAATCTTCAATTATGCCTGTAGTCATCACAAAACTCATCCAACTTTGAGATATAATGAAAATATGTTAATTTTCTGGTATTTAATCACAAATTCTCTTAAAAATACTTGAAAATAAATAATTTGGAAAATGGAGATGTAAACCCATATGTTTTTATGAAAGTGATGATAATTATGGTTTTATGGAAGGATAAGATAAGAATGAGGTGATAAATGGTGTATGATCCAGGAATAAAAGGTGTATTTATGTGGTCCAACAGTCGAACATACTGTAACATAAAAAATGAATCATTATTTATTCCCAAATTAGTAGAAAAAAAACACAAACAAGATGTTTCACCAATATAGGAATATATACACCAAAATAATTACCTTAATCAAGGTATGCCAATAATGAGTTTTTACCCCCACTAATTCACCTTTCTTTATTAGGATATTATTTATGTTTGAAGAAATTCCAGTGGGGAATTTAATTTTTTCAATAACCTCTTTTACATCCTTGCTTTGTTGCTATGTCAATAACCATGGAATGGAGCGTATATTTTGGTCATTCGCATCGCTATTTGAATGAATCACACTTTTCATTGCATGATTGGCCTCCTTAATGTCATTACAAACCTTGAGAAAAAAATATTTTTCACTCCCATCTAATATTCACCATAATGTTTCTGTTACATTCTTTCCGATGTGCATTGTATAAAACAAATGAAAAATTTCTAGGTGCTCATAGTAGGGGAGCCTCCTGAATTGTATGTGATAAATTTTCATTCCTTGTGGAAGCACCACATTCTTAATGCTTGCATGATGACCTTACGGGTGAACCATATAAATTAAAAATATTACAACAATAGTTGTCAATTGGTACAATGAACAAAATGCAATAAAAATATAAAATATTCCAAACATTTCATGTATGATACATAGACGATTTGATACAATATACCTTGAATATTTCTATTATATTGCAACTGCCATAGATGAGATGCCATTCTTCGTGGTTTTAATCCACTCTATTCTTTCCCATTGAAACAATGGTTCTCGATACTTCGATACCTATGGTTCTTAGAAAGGAAGTTCTTATACTCATCAAACACCTCCTTTCCTAAACTTCTTGAATGACGAGATTTCATCTTAGGACCACAAACTGGACATGGAAATTTACCCTTTGTTTGAAGACCTACAAGATATGGATTAAATTTTATATCAATTATTTGAAGTATGTTTAATGAAGGGATTATATAAAAAACATGCATGATATGAACTTCATAAAATTAAACACTATGAAAGTGCAGTGTAATGTTATAACATACCACAAAAATGTGTTATCCCCGGGGCATCATGAATTGTCCATTTAAGCATTGCATGGAATTTAAATTCCCTTTGCGCACCTATTGGTCTAGAGATATCATACATAGTGATGCCCTTCCATAACTCTAGTAACTCATCGATAAGAGGCTCGATATATACATTCATATCTTTGACTTGGTACTTACCTAATTGATTGAACATACAATACATAATTACTACATATATGAGTAAATAAAAAAATATCAAACATAATTATAAGACATAATTGAACATATATGAGTAAACAAAAAAATATAAGACATAATTATGAAACAAACAAGACAAATGAGATGTTACCATGTTAACAAAAAATATTCTAAACAAATACCTGGAACAATAATTGCCAACATTATGTGCTCCCTCTTTATTTGAATTCCTACGAATGGATATGCATTTAAGAAGATAGAGGAAATATGGCCACATTTTAAATATGAACCTCATAATCTTAGGATTTCATTGGCAGCTGACGATGTCAATCCATTTGGAGAGATCGGATCTACTTACTCTATGTGGCCTATTTTTCTTATCTACAATAACATTCCTCCATGGATGTTAATAAAGAGGGAGCACATAATGTTGGCAATGATTGTTCCAGGTATTTGTTTTATACAATGTGCATCCTAGAAATTTTTCATTTGTTTTATACAATGCACATCGGAAAGAATGTAACAGAAACATTATGGTGAATATTAGATGGCAGTGAAAAATATTTTTTTTTCAAGATTTGTAATGACATTAAGGAGGCCAATCATGTAATGCAAAGTGTGATTCATTCAAATAGTGATGCAGACGACCAAAATATACACTCCCTTCCATGGTTATTGACAGAACAACAAAGCAAGGATGTAAAAGAGGTTATTGAAAAAATTAAATTTCCCACTGGAATTTCTTCAAACATAAAGAATATCCTAATAAAGAATGGTGAATTAGGGGGGGTAAAAACTCATTATTGGCATACCTTGATTAAGTTAATTATTTTGGTGTATATATTCCTATATTGTTGAAACATCTTGTTTGTGTTTTTTTTCTACTAATTTGGGAATAAATAATGATTCATTTTTTATGTTACAGTATGTTCAACCTCTATCTCTCCTAGATAACTTTGACAACAATGTCAAACAAGTTATATATGATCTTGGCAAATACATGAGGTAAGTGGCGATTTATATGCAAAGCATAATTTGTTCAATTCGTTGTACAACTTATATTTGACTGCATGTATTTTACTTGTAATGTAGTACTATATACTTTTTTGTTGAAACCTGTGATTTTCTTGCATAATTTGTAGATGGTTTCCATATAAATAAATATGAAAAGAAGATATAAGGAAGAAGGAGGGGATGTGTACTTGGCTTCTTCAAGCACACATGCAGATCATGAGGCATGGTTGGTTGACTTTGATGCATCTTTTCATATGACTCTCCACAGGGAGTGGTTCTGTGAATATGAAAGGTATGATGGAGGTAATATTTTCTTAGGTGATGATTCGACAACTAGAATCATAGGATGAGGAAAATTCAAGTTGAGCCTCATAGATGGAAGGATTAGAACATTGCTCGATGTTCTACACATCCTAGGTTTGGATAGAAATTTGATTTATGTAATCAAAATGGACGATGCAAGGGTAAAAACAATATTTGAAAAGGAAACATCTAGGATGGTTCAAGGAGAAATGGTGTTGTTGAAGGGAGTTCAGTTTGGAACTCTGTATAAGCTACAAGGAAGCACTATTAGTGATGGGTGTAATAGTTCCATTGTTCCTGATATTGGAGTTGAAGAAGAAATAACTCCTAAAGTCTGTGTAGAAAAGGTTATGTTGTGGCATCAAAGACTGGAGAATATCGGAGAGAAGGGTCTTCGACTACTACACAGTAAAGGTATGGTTGAAGGTATGTCTAACTACTCTCTAGATTTTGATTTATGTGAACATTGTCTATATGGGAAGCAGAATCGGGTAATATTCCCCTCTGGTGCAACAAGGGAAGAAGGAATTTTACAGCTAGTTCACAGTGATGTTTTTGGATCTGTGTCGATCCCATCATTGGGAAAATATATGTAATATGTCTCATTTATAAGTGAATTCTCAAAGAATATTTGGATATATTTCCTAAGGAAGAAATATGAAGTCTTTGATAGGTTTAAAGACTTTAAGGCTCTTGTTGAGAATCAAACAGAGAAAAGAATTAAGGTGTTGAGGACAGATAATGGTGGAGAGTTCTGCAGGAATGAATTTGAAGAATTCTATAAGAAGTGCAGTATATCAAGGTAGAAGACTACTCCATACACACCTCAATAGAATGGAGTTGCAAAAAGGATGACCAGGACATTGATGGAAAAAGCAAGGTGCATGCTCAGTGGTGTCAAGTTAGGGAAAGAATTCTGGGCAGAGGCAGTGGGTACTACATGTTACCTAGTCAACAGATCACCCTCCTCAACATTGGATAAAAAGACTCCACAAGAGGTATGGACTGGTAAGGAACCTTCTCTCACACATCTCAAGGTATTTGGTTGTGATGCATGTGTTCATGTTCCAAAGGAAAACAAGAGTAAGATAGATAAAAAGGTTGAAAAGTGTATATTTATTGGATATAAAGATGGTCTCAAAGGTTATAATCTTTGGAACCGAGAAACTAACAACGTAATGTATAGCTGAGATGTGGTATTTAGAGAAATGAAGGATGTTGTTAAACAGGAATTCCTACCAAGTAAGTAAGAACCAGAGAAAATAAAGTTTGATTTAAAAGATGATGAATTAGACTCTACATAAGAACAGGAATCAGAAGAAGAAGATCCTCGTACTCAAGTATTGAGGAGATCAGTTAGAGAAAGAAGGTTACCGAAAAGGTATACTACATCTGATTTTCATTCAAAATTCGCTTTGTTTATTACTGATGATGATCCTAGAATTGTCAGGGAGGCAGTGGATTCAGAGGATGGAAATCTCTGGAAAAGGGCCATGGATGAAGAAATGGCATCTTTGGATAAGAATGAGGCTTGGGATCTAGTGGAGTTGTCGACTGGAAGAAATCCCATTGGTAGAAAATGGGTATTTAAAAAGAAGTTGAATGCAGAAGGAAAAGTGGAGAAATACAAAGCTCGGTTAGTAGCAAAGGGTTATTCCCGGGTTGAGGGAATTGATTTTGGTGATATTTTTTCTCCTGCTGCCAAGTTAACCTCTATAAGATTTCGGTTATCTGTTGCTACTGCATTTGATTTTGAAGTAGAACATATGGATGTGAAGACAGCATTCCTACATGGGGATCTGGAAGAAAAAATCTGTATGAAGCAACCAGAAGGTTATGTTGTGAAGGGAAAGAAGGAGTTGGTATGCAAACTGAAAAAGTTCCTGTATAGTTTAAAAAAATCACCAAGGATGTGGTATCAAAAATTTGATACTTATATGTTGGGACTTGGCTTTACAAGAGGGAAAGCGGATCACAGTGTGTATTTTAAATTAATTGATTTATTTGGTCTTGTATGTGGATGACATGTTGCTGATAGGAAACAACAAGAAGATTATCCAGGATGTGAAAACTCAGTTGTCCTCTAAATTTGACATGAAGGATATCGGTGCTTCAAATTTCATTTTGAGCATGGAAATTAAAAGATATCGTAAAAAGAGGAAACTTTGGTTAAATCAGAGAAAATATGTCACGACAATATTGCAGAGGTTTAATATGCAGGAATGTAAACCGGTCAAGGTTCCTATTCCTGTTGGTGTAAAGTTATTTGTGGATTAGTGTCCCAAGACACATGAAGAAGAGGAGGACATGTCTCGTGTTCCATATGTGAGTGTAGTTGGTAGTTTTATGTATGCAATGGTCTATACTAGACCAGACATTGCACATATAGTGGGGGTTTTGAGCAGGTATATGTCAAAACCAAGAAAGGAGCATCAGACAGCAGTAAAAAGGGTTTTCAGGTATTTGTGTGGCACTGCTAGCTATGGATTGTGCTACCAAGGAAGACCAGGATTGGACAAAGTGTATACATGTCTTTGTGGATGGAGACTGGGCTACAAATCTAGATCGTAGGATATCTACAAGTGGGTATGTGTTTAACCTATTTGGAGGAGCAATAAGTTGGATGAGAAAAATACAAGCTGTAGTGGCACTTTCAACTACAGAAGTTGAATACATGGCAGCCACTCATGAAAGTAAGGAAGAAGTATGGTTACAAAGATTATGTTTAGGTATTGGGTTCGTATAGCAAGATGTAAGGATAGATTGTGACAATCAGAGTACAATTTTTCTGATGAAGAACTCGGCTTATCATTCAAAGAAAAAGCATATTGATATTCAATATCACTTTGTGAGAGATGTGATTGAAGAAAAGAAAGTATCATTGATGAAGGTGGACACTTTGAAGAATGTTGCAGATTCTTTAACAAAATTTGTGAGCATTGATAAGTTCTCTTGGTGTAGAGGATTCATGGGCATTGTTGCCCTGGATTGTTGACTATGTAACCCTTTAACCCCTTTATGCAAAGAAAACAACAAGTGGGAGAATGTTGGGTATGTATTATATTCTTTGCATGAGTAGTAGTGCGTTGCTCCAGGCACGCAGGGGGGTTTGAGGAGGGGTGCAGGGGGGAGAATTCCCCTCGTGTTGGGGTTCGAGGGTAGCGCCCCCGAGAAAAAAATTCTACCTCGGGAAACATGTCACATATTTAGGTGGTTTTTCATCACATGGTTTCTTTGTCAATGGTTTTCTATTTCTGGTTAAGGAATTAGGGTTGTTGACTAATCCAGGTCATTGGGTTAAGGTTTTGGATGAAGATGGCTCATATATGTATATTGTATTGTAAACAATGTATTATGATGAATGAATATAGAATATGTTGGTTTCCCCGGTTTGGGTTTCCAGGGGAAAAATCTCTGTGTAATGTTTGTATTTGTCGTTGTATCTTTTTTGTTCTTTTACTGAAAAATCTTTTGCAGTAAATATTGTACAAGGTTAAAATCTACACTTGTTGCTATAGTACACCGAGAACAACACTCAGGTATATCACTCTCTAGTACCTAGGTAGTCGGATAGTACAGCTAAGGGCATGGTCAAGCCTCCTTAGTTAGTGCCCTGAGATATTGGTTCGAGTATTATTGTTGGACCCCACATGTATATCAGAGAGCTATAGCACCTGACACTCTCTTGTATGTGAGGACCTCTGCCTAAGCCAATTAGGAATTCCTACCTTTCATTTATAATTGGCCAACATGCCACCAAAAAAGGGAACTTCTACACCAAATAAGCCTTCAGACAGTCCTACTTGGAATCTTGATGAAGGTGAAGAAATGCACAGAGACATAAATGATTTACAAAAGAAGGCAGTAACAAAAGATAAACTACAAGGGATGATGGATTCAACTGAAGCTAAGTTGGAAGCGATAATGGATACTAATATGGATGGTTTAAAAGGGGAGATCATGGAAAGATTGAAAAATTTTCTAATAGAGAGGCCACCTAAAAGTGACAATGCATCCCATGAAATTCATGATGAGGACACAAGGAAAATGAATCAAGACTAGAGAAACTCCAAATTTGAGTTGAAGACCAACCACTTTCCTAATATCGATATGAGGAAGTTTGATGGAAAGGATCCAATAGCATGGATACTCCAGATGGAGCGGTTCTTTGATCTACATGATGTGTCACACACACAAAAGGTATGAATTGCGTCTTTATATTTAGAACCCGATCAATTTTTGTGGTATTGGTGGATTTTTTCTCACAAATCACTTGTCACTTGGGCAATTTTCACGGAAGAAATGATAACACACTAAGAACTACATGGATAAATATACTTCACAAAGTTGGATCTCCATTCAGGGTATCATCATATTAGAATGAAGGAAGAAGATATCCCAAAAACAACATTGAGAACTCATGAAGGCCATTATGAATTTTTGGTCATGCATTTTGGCCTTACGAATGCACCTTCCACATTCCAAGGGTCGATGAATTCCATTTTCAAGTCCTTCCACTTACACAAACCCATTTATGAGAAGGAAATTATGGAAATACTACATGCATTGAAGCAATGGTGCCCCTGCCTAATAGGGAGGCACTTCAAGGTCAAAACATATCATGATAGTCTTAAATACTTCTTGGAACAAAGACCATCTTCAGAAGAACAACAAAAATGGGTGACCAAGATCTTGGGTTATGATTTTGAAATCATCTACAAAAAATGGAAGCAAAATGTTGTGGAAAATGCACTCTCAAGAAAGGATGAAGATGTTGAGGCCTAATTTCTCTATGATATCTCTATCATCCAACCTGATTAGATAACAGAGGCAAGGGATGAATCGAAGAATGATGAAAAAGTGTGGACTCTCATTGAAAGGTTGCAGCAGGATTCCAGTACATCAGATACATTTACATGGAAATATGATTCACTATGGTACAAAGATCACTTATATTTGTGTAAGAAATCCCAACTCAAACAAAAGGTACTTTTGGAATTTCACACCTCTCCGATAGGAGGTCACTTAGGATTTTTGAAACTCATCACAGGGTCAAGAAGGAATTTTTTTGGGATGGCCTTAAAACTGATGTTCAAAGGTTTGTTGCAGAATGTTTGGTTTTCCAACAAAATAAGGTGGAAAAAATTAATACCCCGGGTATTTTACAACCATTAGCCATCCCAAGTCAGCACTGGGAGGAGGTTTTCATGGATTTCATCACAGGGTTACTGAAGTCTGAAGGAAAGAGTGTCATAATTTTGATTGTTGATAGACTTACCAAGTATGCACACTTCTGTGCACTCTCTCGTCCTTTCAAATCCAGTACAGTTGTCACCGCATTCATGGAGACAGTTCAAAATATACATGGAATCCCAAATATTATTGTAAGTGACAAAGATCCCATATTCACTGGAAATTGTTGGACAGAATTATTTTCTTGTTTGGGTACTCAATTGGCTCATAGCTCATCTTATCATCCTCAATCTTATGGACAAACTGAGACAGTGAACAAATTTATGGAAGGCTAACTTCGTTGCTTTGTCTCTAATAAACAAACACGATGGTTCAAGTGGTTACCCTTGGCAAAATGGTGGTATAACACTTATGTTCATACTGCAACAAAAATTACACCATTTATGGTGTTCTATGGATATCACCCACCAACCATCACTTCTTATCTAAAATAAAAATATAAGGTTCAAGCAGTGGAAAATCACATCGAGCATAAACAATAAGTTCTCCAACTCTTAAAGGACAGCATGACCATGACACATAATCGCATGAAACAACAAGCAGATCGGCATTGTAGTGAAAGAATTTTTGAAGTAGGGGATTGGGTATTTTTAAGACTACAACCATACATACAAATGTCCCTCAAGCAAGCTAAGAAGGATAATAAATTATCACCAAAGTAATATGGCCCTTATAAGGTGTTGCAAAATATTGGTACTATGGCATACAAATTGGAGCTGCCTGCATCTTCGCGAGTACACCCAATTTTCAATAGTTCATGCTTAAAGAAGGTTATAGGTGACAAGATCCTAGTTCAAACTATATTTCCAAAGCTTGACGAGGAAGAAAAAATCATATTGTATCATGAAGATATCACTAACACAAGAATTCACCAGCTAAGGAATAGATCCATTTCAGAGTATCTCATTAAGAGGGAGAAACTACATGCTGAACATTCCACTTGAGAAGATGAGTCTTTTATACAGAAGCATCCAGAATTACTCAAGTGTTGCAGAAAACACTTGTTTGAAGGGGAGGGGCATGTTAAGCCCTAAATAGTGGCACATTACCCCTTAATTGGGGTATATTACATTAGTATTGTTATTTTATTTATGTCGTCTTGGGTCTATTAGTTGTAATTGTACCTCATAGTCTCCTATATATACCAAGGAGACATTTTCATTTGGAATCGTCTTGTATTTGTGAATTTATGTGGTGTATAAGGAGGTTTACCCCTCGAAGAGGCTTATTATCTAAAATTATCTATTTGTCAAGTTGTGGAGTACTTATTCTAATTTTTTTATGCTATTTGGATATTTGTTTCTTAACATTATTCTAAACAAATTAGCATTGGCCAGCTTGAATGTCAACTTTCATTGATAATGATATCATTTTTTGCAAATGTGAAAAAGGAGATATAAAGCAAAGCTAACAATTCTTACAATAGTTTTTGTGTATGTATGGATATGATATTGATGCCAATAGACTTTGTATAGAGTCTCAATAACTGAAAAAATAGTTAACTGATCATAATGTATTGTACGCGCACACACTCACAAAAACACATTAAAAGTCATGTTTGTACACACTTGAATATTTTTAAAAAATATTAGCATTTGATAGAATGCATATGCACCACATGAATGCATGTCTGACATAGTGATGAGTGAAGGAGTCTTGACAAGATTCCATCAATATAATAGACAGCTGTAACAAACATAGTATACCTGATCCTCCATTGTAGAAGATGAAATAGAGCCAATTTCCCAACAGATCATGTTCACGTTGTTCCATGTGTTTCCCATGTTTTCTACTCTTTCTTTGGTTGTTTTCCATAGGCTTCCAGACACATCAAAAACAACCAAATCAAAAATAAAAAAACATGGGTAGCATAAACCTAGTCAGAAATGTATTGTGGATCATGGATTGACCGCCCTTCAAACTTGCATTTGTCAAATACCATAATAGGTTAAATGACTGAATAATAACTAAACATCAATGAACTTGTATTTGACAAAGAGAATTAAATGTTATATGTCTAAATAATAATTAAATATGTATGATGCTCTAGAAATACTAAAGGGGAATACCTCGTGAATGAGCTCCTCTTGGTTTCAATAATAATTTATTCTCTACTAAACAGTACCAACCACATGAAGGTGGAAGCTCGTTTGGTCCCTCCCCCCCTTCACATCACTCTCAATTCCCCATACCCAATCATGCATAACAAGTAGAAAAACAAGAATTAAAGGTAAATGAAATCAAGAAGGTACATGCATACATAACATACTATATAAAAGACCAGAAATGACAGTTGCGACAAACATAATATACCTGGTCCTCCATCATAGAAGATTAAATTGATTAGGAGAAATGAGTTGCCAACATAGTTTTCCTTGGCTAATTTGGTGTTTACAAAGGTTGAGAAAGGACATATGAAGAGAGAGAAATTTGTGGGATTTTTCACTTAACCATTTTTATAAAAGGTTGTAGATTACTCTATGAGCATGCCTATGTATATAGTAAAGGAGTGGTGGATGAGAGTACTTCAACCTTCCAGGATTATGCCATATATCATTAATTTGATGACTGAATATACTCTATTGCAGTCATCAGAAAACAAATCTGAATTTTTTAAATATTCAAGCATGCATTATGGACTAAATATATGAATGGAATGCATGCCAACATAATATAGTTCATGTATGCCATACAAATTGTTATTCAAAGCTTCAAATTATAGGTAACCTAAATTTTTGACAAAGTAGCAAAGAGGAGTATGGGACACTTTGAAATAAGAAAAAGGTTTTAGGACACAAAATCAAACACTCTGAAATAAGAAAAAGGTTTTAGGAGACAAAATCATGTGCTAAAGAAGACACTCCAAACAATAAGAACTCAAAAAAATTGGATGGGATTTAGGTACACATATTTTAGGCCCAATGATCAGTGATATCAAAATTTCAATTAGGTGTAGTGCTTCATGATCAAAGGACCATTACAATTTTTTAGGGAAACAAAAATCAAATTTCCCTCATCAAAGGCACCTTCCATGGTAAGCAAGGTTGGAAGCGGATGACACATAAACTAGTTAATTGAAAGGGATCCTTTGTTTTCCAAAGGAAATGGAAAGCATGGAAAATATGAAAAACACATTTAATAGGGAGCATGTATGAATTTAGATATATTTGATCATTTAGTAATCTCTCAATTTGGTGAACACCAACTTTCACCCATGATGGGTATCCTACTGGGAGACATCTCTTGGTACAATGCATAGAGAGAAGTTTAGAAAGGGGATAAATATAATAAAATACCTCTAAATTACCCAAGGGAAATTGGATGGAATCACGAGATCTCCAAAACAAGTTTTGGATGACTGATCCAAATTGAGTTGTTATAGATGAAGTCATACAGTTAATCCCATATAATCTAATATTCAAACTCGTAATATTTTCAAAAATAAAAATTATTATTAAATTTGCATTCTATCAAGACCCAAAATTCAAATACTTCTTGATAAATTAATTGAACCTTAGTAGAAAGAAGCTCTCTTGCATGCATCATATAAATAGATGACTATGATAAATGATGTGGTGCAAGTTATAACAAAAAGAGAAAGAAATGTATGCAGACTAATTGGTTGGATTGTTATAGGATTACAAGGACACAATTTTGTGGTAGAGGTAATTTTATAATATTTTCCTTCTTTAAAGAGTTTATAAATGGTGTGGTTGACATAATATAATGTATTAGGGTGTTGTTTATAGGGGATACTCATAATTAAGTTGGCACAGTTGAGGGGGAAGACATCACATTTGACGATGTATTGGAAAGGTCCGATGGAAAAGGTTATGATACAACATTTATTAACTAGAAGGTGAGGACTATTGTACCTAGCCTAGATGATAAGGACAAGTGTGAGTTGTGGTAGGTATATGAATACATGTTACAAAGTATTCGGATATGAGGGTTTTTTTTTCTACCATAGTTGAGGATGATTATGGATAGTTGATATTTTACTTGAAAATTTTGAGTGAAAATGAGATTGGAACAAGTACCTTTGTTCATGAGAAGTGAGGAAGGGTTTGTTATAGTAGATTTTAGAAGAGGGACCATTTCTATTGAAGAAGATGGATTAGGTGATGTAATGTGTCTTGTAAAAACCTAGGCGGTTTTGGAGCATTCTAGCAATTGGTCATTGGTGTATAGATTTTTTGGGATAGATTTGTGGAAATGACACCAGCAAGGGGGTCATAAAGGTGTACCAAGATTATGGTTAGGGTTATATTTAGGGTTAAGGATAGTTTAAGATGGTGACAACGTACCATTGAAAGGAGGATGTGAATGTGGAGGGTGAGAAAAAAGAGGACGATGGCATATATTAATTTTTCTTTCTATTGAAAGATAATAGAGGAAGGATTGATCTAAAGTGTTGTTGTCAAACAAGGACACTTCATGTTGAAAAATTACAAGAAAACCATAATTAAATTTAAAAATTTGTACCTCCTCAAAATATGTGATTTGGAGTTGGATCCAGAACTTGGTACCATGCTTTCACTACCTCCAAATAGTCGTATGTTTGTTTCATTGAATCCATCATTGTCTTGTGACTATTTCTCTATCTCCCATTCACTCTCTCCATCATTGAGAGTGAATGGGTGACAAAGAAATAGTGATAAGACAACGATGGATCGAATTAAAGGGACATATGACCTTTTGGAGGTGTGGATGTAGTGAAAACATGGTACAACTTTTGGGAGGGTAGGAATTAATTGGAGACACAAAGGAAAAGGCTTATGCTTATTTTTCATGGAATGGATTATGACCCAACAGTGAGACTAGCCTACCACCCCCTCCTCCATTAGCAATTTTATCTAGTAATTAACTCTATCATGTAGCCTTTCGGTATCCCTGTATACGAGGGGTAGCTAAATTGTTATCTAGGTGTAGAAAATACACCTATGGCAAGTGAAAATATTAAGTTCTCAATGTTGTAGCTGCACTAAGTGCTCCAACACCATATAGTTGAAAAAGGCACACTCTCATCATGATGTAGCTTAACATCCCTTAGCCACCCATACAAATAATGATATCAATCACACTTCCTAGACCTATCTTGGATACAACAAAACTAATGCCCCCTACCTACACCTATTTTGGATACTTTAAGCATTACAATGTAACTTTAAAATAAGCATTGGCACATTTTCTTGCACACTAACATTATCATGTGTTTTTTAAAGGTATCCATAGAAACCTTAATTAATCATCACAATCATGAGTAATCATAAACGAATCATGCCATAAAATTATCAACATTAAAACATCTTGGCATAATCATTATACAAGACATAGAAAAACTTAAGCATGAGCATTACACCTAAATAGATATAACTCGATGACTTTATCATCCCATCACTTAAGTGAAAATTAGAAGGTGGACCCTATAGTAGACAAAGGGAATGGGAATTCTACCTCTTTGGAGGAGCAAGAGCTTGAGGATAAGACATCACTTTTCCATCTATGTGAGTGGTGTTGAGGGGTATGACATCTCTTTAACTCAACAGTTGGAACCGAACCCGCTTGAGAGGCCCAATTAGACTCGCAAGTGTTTGATGAGTGGTAAGATTCTCTAGATTCGTGATCTAGCTGGAATTATCGATGGGATTTAATCGTGATTGACATATATGTATTTTCTGTTACGCCTTTCCTTAGGCTATGCAATTCTCTTTTTGGTCCTTTTATAACTTTTATAACAAAATAAAGGTATGGATTTGAACTGGATGACAGAGGGAAGCTAACTATGTGTTGGGGGGGAGGTTGGGTTGCAGGATAACCTTTATACTGTACCATGCAGATGAAAAAGATCTAAACTAATTCAAACTAGCATTAATACTATTGTTCCTGAGTCTGTACTTAAGGCTTAGAAGTACAGTGTCAAGGCATCCGAAAGTGGTTAAAAGATAAAGAAGGGAGAAACGTCAACCTTCGGAGAAGGAAGCTAAGGGAGATTTAGTCGTTGGCGTTGTCTGGCTTCTAACTGCTTCTGGATAGTTATATCTCGTGCAATGATTGCCCATGATTGTTCAAGTTCGGCCCGGTTAGTTGTCGTTTTAAGGATGGTGTTGAATAGGTTTAAAGCGATGTGTGTTTGGTTCAATAGTCTGGGTTCAACGTTAGGTTGAGTTGGTATAGGAACTGTCATGGGGGAACAGTAAAGATATGAAAGACTTTCAAGAAAGATTAAGTGTTGTCTCAGTTTGATCTTATAAAAGAGAACTTACAGTTGCAGAAATAAAATATAGATGCAAATCTAAGGCTCGTTCCCGTAACTGTATCATATTTTATAAAAGGGGTGAGATGAGAGAAAAACATTGAGCCATTTACAAAGTAAAGTTCCAACTAGTGGAAAACTCACGACATAAACGGGAGAGGAAAATATGTAAGAAAATAACCAATGTAACAAAGAATATATGTAGAATTCTGAAACTGCAGATTGGTCTTACACAGCTGATAGCTGGTGCAGAGGAAAGGAAATAAACAATTACAGAAAACCCAAATTCATTCGTTATAGTAGTGGTCGTACTAAATTACAACGAAGCACATCAATTATGAAATATGAATTGAAATGTAAAAATGAGATACAAGGAAGCAAACTTGTGATACAGAAGTGACAGAATTGAGAATCTCCAGATCTGCTTGTATTAACTCTCAATGTAAAAACTCTATTACAAATAATTCAAAAAGGGTCCAGCCCTGTTTATTTCTCTCTGGGGTATATTTATACAATTTCTGCAAAGCAGGTAGAATCTCAATAGTCGCAAAAATTTCAGTTATGACAGAGGATAGAGCAATTGCTCCATCTCCCCTATTCTGTCTTCACTTAGTGCCAGGTGCTCATCTTCGCGTGGACTCGGTGCAGGTGATACATCTTTCCACAAGCTGAGATACGAGCCGTGAAGGTTCCGCTTGACAGCTGGCCTCGGCGAAGTAACATTCTCGGGCTAACTGTTGCAGCTTGTCCCCGATTTGTGCATCGATGATGTCGAGGGAACTTAGTTGCGCGTTGGGCTGGATCAAGTGCTTATCAACTCGGGCTATGTCCACCCTATCTATCTGAGAGATATTGGTCGAATCTCTCTCATCCTTCTCTTTCAGATCAAGCGAGATCTATTCCACATTCATTTGCATCAATGTTTCTGTGTCGCCTCCACTGTCCATACCCAATAGCTTGCCATCTATAGAATTGAAGGCTTCTTCTAATGAATTAGTTACCTTTTGGGCTTGTTCCTTGCCCAGGGCAATGTTGTGCTCCCAATCCTTCAACAGAATATTACCTTTGGTTTGTTCTGGGATGGCGAGACCGGGAGAACCTGCCGAAACTCTGTTGTTCGTGGCTATCACCGCCTCCTGGAAGGCGACCCGAGCCGCTTCAGCATCCCTCTCTCTAATAGTCAAGTTCTCGGAAACCTAATTCATCAACAGACAATTCTCTCGGATCGCTCCCACTTTGGCGAGCAAATTCTGTTGTGCAGAGGAGATTCTGTTCTGAATCTCGATCGCTCGGGATTTAAACCCCTCGACGTCGATCATCCTACTTTCGGCGATCTCTACCTGAGCCTGCAGCTCTGCAATCATAGTCCTCTGTTGGCCTGCCTGTATCCGACCGTCTCGGACCACTAGATGTGCTTGCTCGAGCTTGGTTTTAAGCACCTCTATCTCATTTTTATCAGCCAGTCCGGCCAGTTCTATCTCCGCGCTCACCTGGCCCTGAGCATTTTCCGTGGCCGAGGCCAATTTGGCCTCGAGAGTCCTGATCAGGCGATTTTTCCTTTTGATTTGATTCTTTAAAAGTCTGACCAAAAATTGATTCGCCGATGCGTATGCTCCTAGTGTCCCTGCGATCTCAGTGGCGAATTGCTCATTCTTTTTATTCTTTCCGTCGGTCATGACCTAGAAATTCTTAGCAGTCGATTCTCCCTCCTGGTAGAATTCCCTTTTTACTACCGCTTTTCTCTTTTTATCAAAGAAGAACTCATTCGGAAGAAGTTCTTCTGCTCATATGGGCCTCAGGTCCTCATTAACTATCCATCTTTCTTCGATATTCCCCTGCGTCGACTGCAAGGGGGTGACAGAAGTGATGGGTTCCTCGATTTGTTTTGCTAATTTTCCTGGGGTATCAACTGGGTTCTGCTTTTTTGGCGGTTTCGGGGTCTTTGTCTCGACTTCCGGATTCTGTTTCTTTGGTGGGTCCGAAGTCAGTACCTCTGCTTCGGGATTCTTTGTTTGTTCCTCCTCGTCCTAGTGTTTTTTCGAGTCAGGAATTGCATCTTTGGGATCTTCAGCATCCTTTTTCTTTGTCTTGGGAACACCCGAACTCTCACCTCGCAACACAGCGGGGAGACTGCTTCGTCTATGCTCTTGGAATTTTAACACAGCAGCTGTGTCCTCAGGGGCCAAGGATCGGATCCAGACTAGAACTTCTTCGTAAGACCTCACCCCTTGGAAAATATCATCTGAGAGTGAGTTCTCATGCTGGAATCTCTTGAGCCCACACTTTGCTAAATGGTTGCTCACAACCCTCTATGGATCATGTTTCTTATACTCGATGGAGACCAAATTCAGGTCTTCCAGGGCTGCAGCCTCAGCCTTTGCATGCCCGAAATCCAATAAAGAATAAGAATTCATCCCAATGGGAAAATACGGCCACACCTTCTTTGAGTATCCTTTGAGTTCATTACTTACCCCGCCAATTACTGTCTGCCGGGAAACCTCGCGACAAGCCAGCTTGTCGGGGATGAACAATGGTAGCGCAAGCGGGGGAACAGCAGCCCAGAACACTCTGAAGTACGAGAAATCTGCCTCCACATACCAGTCCGCTATGCCACTCAGATTTGCAGCAGTGATGTCTGAGATACGAGGTGGTGGGTGACCAAAAATGGCGATATGCAGGGGCACCATCACCCAGTTGAAAATTTCGTATATGAAACTGTCTGCTTTATTTTCCCATAGATTTTCGTGGTATACATGTATGGGACTGTCTTCGGCCGAAGTCCAAGCCCATCTCATCAATGGGAATGGTTTCATGGAACATATCGCGTCCATGATATATGCGGACATGAAAAATGAGGACGGCCTCCCACTTGCCCTCTGCTCTCGATACTCTGTGACCCGGTTGGCCAAACTGTCCGAGAGTATCTTTGCCCAATTAAATGAGCAACCTTCTACAACCCGAAACATCAGAGGCACCCACGCAATGAAAAAATGCGATGTGTCCTCTCTCCCAAATAGTCGGCATGTCATCATGGCCACATACTTATACTATGGCTCCAGCGAAGCGATTGAATAAATGCCCTGGTCATTTGCTCTGAATTTTGCGGTGCGCGAAACCCAATCCTTTATCAAACCGGGCATGGTTTTATCATATTCTGTGCACTCCTTTTCTTTGAACTTCTCCAGGAATTCAGCATCATATGTGTACTCAGATGTCATCGGAAGCTTATACATGGTTTGGATATGTTCCGGTCTAAAAGTCCCGACCGTGACCCGTTGCTGGTTCATGATAGTTCTGGTGGGTAGGTCTATGTGATCTAACGCCCATTGGATCATGTCATAATATGGGAGCAACCCTGGTCTGGTTGCTACCCTGTGCATTTTGGATTGGACAAGTATCTTGTATTTAGTGTTCATGTCATATTTTTCATTGTCGTCTAATTGCAAAATGTTCACCAATTCTGATTGCAAAATGTCTGAAACAAATGACCAGTTGGGGACCGAGTCGACACTCCGGGGCGAAGTGTCGGAGACATTGTCTGAGCCTTGTCCTGTGACCTCGACATTCACCTTTGTTTCTTTCCGTGGAGCCATAGCCGAAGCTTGCGTTTTTTCCCTTCTACGATAGAACTGTGTATACATGCAGAAATTAGTTCACTCAGAAATGA
>JASDQU010103757.1:4630-18072 GCA_032191745.1 Picea mariana
GCTGCACCTTCTCAAATCGTGGCGCTTCACCTTCTCTCACCATGATGCATGCATTTCCATCACTGCTTTATAGTAATTACATCATCTCTTACCCCTGCATGTTCACAACACAAACTATAGGGTTATCCATGTCAACTGACTATCTTCTCTCCTCACTGAAGGGCTTGGTTGGTTGGACAGAAGGACCTTTGGCGGGAAAGGCGGCGATGGAAGATCATCTCGCTTGCATATTGGGAGGAATTCAAAGGCTAGTTGTTCGGTGAACGAGAGAGTATGTACAGGTAACAAGAGTATGTGCAGGTAACAAGAGGGGAAGAGGATAGGCTAAATGAATGTGCAGGTAAGTAACAGGAGGGGAAGGGAGCAAACCATTTTCTTTGTTCAGGTTCTGTGGCCCTGTGTTCATCTTAAGTAAGGAAAGTGATATCTTCATACTACTAGTGGGCAGGCTGCGAGGCAGTGAGGCGACAATGCCAAAACCTAGGCGACGTGGATGTTTTAAGATTTATTAAAATTGTATATTTAAAAAATAATTTTTCACTCTCATAAATAGAAAAATAAAATCCATATACTAAATTTCGGCCTGACTTGAGATGCACTTTCTCCCACTAAAGTTTGGGAAATTCTGCCCAACCTGCCATTGATTTTTTCGAACGATGCTATCCTAGACTCCATTAGAAACCAAATTGGGATTTTTTTCGAAAGAAATCCGAGATGGGAGACAAAATATGATAGGAGGTTGGCTTGGTTTCAGATTGAAGTTGATCTCATAGATGGGTTGTTGGATGAAATTGAATTAGTTTATGGTGGTTTCTCTTGGATTCAAAGGATAGATTACTGAAGAGTTCCCTTCAGGAACTATGGGTGTCGTGAAGTTAGTCACCTGATGGCTCAGTGTCACAGGTCCCCTTCTTAGTTCATGTTGTTTACAAAATATTGGAAGAGGAATGTCAACGTTGTAGCAAAAGATTATGAAAAGTCGATAGATGAAAACTCATTTATGTGCAATAGTCCCCTCGTCTCTTTGGAAATAAAGCACAGTGGTCACTCCTCAGGGATTCCTATAGTAGCACGAATTGGTAAGTCAACTTGTCCTATTTTAAAAGATCCATTTTTTTTTAAATGATGATCTAGAGGCATTGATTGAAGTGAATGGAAATCTTGTGGAACCTAAAGAGGGACTTGTTTTGTTTTCTTCTCCCCCTTATGTCCCCAAAAAAGACCATGTCCTTTTTGACACCTAGGTTTTGGAACCGTGTGGTGTCATGACCTTCCTATTATCTGAAGTAGTCTCTCCTCCAAACCTCCAGGTGCCCCCAGTGACCTATGCTTCACCTCCCCCAGATACTCCCTCGTGCTCCTTTTCTTCCAAATCCATTTTAAAATCAGACTATATGTTAAGGTTTAGAGTGAAAAAAGGGATAGCAAATTTTTTCAGTCGAGGCCTTATGTTGGAAAAGGGGGTGGCTTCTCATGATGGTAGAAAATCTCACATGTCCCTAGCCCAACAATAGTAAATGAAGGAAATCAAGAATGGTAAACAATCCACTATCATGAGGGTCCTTGGAGTGGGGAAAGCCCCGGTAAAACGTTCTAAATGATCATTTTGTCTCTCAATGATCGTGGGGTACGGGGGGCCTAAAAAATTTAGGCCCTCAAAATATTGGTCATAGAAAGTAAACCCAACATTCTATTAATCCAATAAACTATGTGTTCAGGGGAAAAGGATGTGGAATCTTTCAAACCTTGGTTATGAGACTGGTCTTTTTGTGCGAGTGATTCAGTAGGATTTTTAAATCTGTCTCTTCGATGATTACTCCATCTGGTATTGTTTTGGATGTGGAGGATTAATGATGTAGGAGCATTTTCCCTCCAAATTCAACCTCGTTGATTTGGCCTTAGGGATCTTTGAATTTACTAAGGGAGTGAGTTCCCTAACTTCAAATTATTGTAAAATTCCTATGTTTTATTGAATTCTAGAAGAATTGCATAGGATAGAGTTAGTTGGTGAGATTGATGATTCTAGAATAGAAATTGGTTTGGAGAGCTTAATATGTAGTCAAAGTTTCCTTGATGGCATATTTGAGAGCTTAATATGTAGTCAAATCTGTCTTGATGGCAGATTCAAGAGCTTATAGAGATCCTAGAGGGATATTAGGGATAGTCGAGGATTTTGTGGATCTTAACAAATCAAGAAGTTTGTACTTCCTTGTATATTTTGTAAGCTTGTGGACATGGAGAGATAGAGGGGTCCATGTTAGATGGAGAGAATAGAGGAGGAGCCGAGGAGAGAATAACAATACCATAAGAGATATAAAGGTAGTGTGTATTTCTTGGGATTGCATAATCTTGTACATAACTTTTATTTAATGAAGTACGAAATTTATGTTTTCTATTTTTGTGTGATTTTGTATAGTCTAACTTCTTTAGTTGACAACTTTGTTTAAATTGAAGGATCGATAGAAAGAGGTTTTGGGTGTGTGTATGTATGGATCCATTCCATAAATGAATAAAAGGAAAATTCCCCTTTTCGTATACTCTATTTTTGAATTTATGTACATGGAATTTGAAAGAATGATTGCTAAGTAAACCCTTTCTTAAGAAAATTATACAAGTGCCTATTATGTTATGTATTAAGTGCATCATGACCGGTGATGGAAAGATGGTTCATCACGACCAAGCATAGGTGGGATTTGAATTGTGACTCAATATCATAACTTGAGGAAAATGTTTAATTGTTGATGGTTGAGTAATGAAATTTTCAAATCCATCAAATATGATGATGTGTGAAGAAACATAAAACTATGATTAGTGCGCAGAGGGATACTATGTATGGAGATTGCGTAATCAACACAAAAAGGATGCCAAGAAAGGATCATGATATTACATTTGAACACAAGATAACGGTCAAAATAAGTGTGATCAAGAAGAGAAGAAGGAATGATGAGAATGGGTTAAATGGAACCCATATTTAGAGAAATCGCAGAGTGACTAGTTAATGGATCAATCATGCATATGGTCATTCCAAGGCATAGAGATCCATGTAGATGATTGTATTCTAAATCAATAAGAGGTACACAAACACAGTTAGGATTGGAGACAACCATAGAGGAGTGAAAAGGATGCCAAGAAAGGATCATGATATTACATTTGAACACAAGATAACGGTCAAAATAAGTGTGATCAAGAAGAGAAGAAGGAATGATGAGAATGGGTTAAATGGAACCCATATTTAGAGAAATCGCATAGTGACTAGTTAATGGATCAATCATGCATATGGTCATTCCAAGGCATAGAGATCCATGTAGATGATTGTATTCTAAATCAATAAGAGGTACACAAACACAGTTAGGATTGGAGACAACCATAGAGGAGTGAGAAGTTGATGTGAGGAAGACATTGTAAAGGAAATCCACGTGGAAGAAAGAGAGACTTGCTGCCAAAAATGGATTGTCTAAGTCTCTCTGTTATGTTTTGGTTGTTTCCTGGAAGAATCAAGCTGCCAAAGTGAATTGTCTAGATCATGTATTGGAAATGGTGTCTAAAGAATTGATTGGTAAAAAACTAATTCCATTCCATCAAATGGTATAATAGAGATTGCATTTCATCTTCGAAGGAAATTGACATTGAAACCTATGGATGAAAAACATACATAAATATTGGACAAGAGGTAATTATTCTATTTGATCATTGGTATTGATGCATTTAAAATGCATGAGAAATCAAGATATTTATCCTATAGCTTGTACAAGATTTTAATGGTCATTTTCTCACTGATATTTTCAAAATATGAAGTTTGACAATATATTGTATAGCATAATTCTAATGTGAGGTCATAGGTACGCATTGATGTTTGATGGATCATAGAAGGAATCTAAGTATGAAAATAGTTGATGGACTAAATTTTTTTATAACATTAATGGAGTATGCAATCTTTGGTATCTAGAACTAAGATACCCTGTAATATTTGATTGTGAGCTTGATGATCTAGTGGTTACAATGCACTTTGGACTTATGTACATCAGATTGAAGTTAATTTAATGTATTGGAAAAAGGAAGAATAGGATGTTGTAAATCCTATAACAAAGGTTCTGGTATCCACTACAGGAAACATAAATTCTTGTAACTATTGTGTACAAAAAAAGATTTGGCATAGTGAACGAAAGGTTTTGGAAAAAGGTGTTCGAGGAGTATTTGGCTCCACCAATTACGCCTCGACGTCTTCCTTTCGAATTGTAAACATTTATGGGCCTTATGCTGATAAGCGCCCTTTCTAGGAGGTTTTAAGCGAATTAGGAATTATCTGGGCCTCCAATGTCATTATAGGAGGAGATATTAACTTTACTTTGTCCTTAAAATAAGTCTAGGGAAGGCATCTCAGGAGGGATCCATCGGAAGGATTTTTTTCCCACTGTATTTATTTTCATCAACTTGTGGACTTGGATCCTCCCAAGCTTTCTCAAACTTGGAGGAATGGATGGAAAGGGGACATTTTTGTTGCAAAACGATTGCACATGTTCTTGTTAGAAAAAAATTATGTTGGAAAAACCTTGGATAATCAAATCATCGGTGAATATGTCCATAATTCTAAATATTTAAAAATGTGTATTTAATCCCCCTTCACCCCTAAAATTCAATCGGGACTGGTTTAAAGAAAGTGATTATAGGAAACTAATTGTTGATGAATGGGTTCATCTCAATAATATCCCTGGGTGCTCTTTTATTAAACAAATGGACATCAATATGGAAAAAATAAAACAAGCCTCTAGGATTTTGTCCCGTGACTTCAACCGAAAAAACCTCTCTCTTCTTTGGGAGGTCAAAATTAGGTTCACATATCCATTGATTTCAAAGCCCGCATGTTATATAAATTTTTTCCACAGTCCATGCATATTGCTTTGATGGAATTCCATTTCCCTATGTAGACTTAAGTTCCCCTTTTTGTTCATTCCAGAATAGAAAATTCAAATTTTTGTACATATACGTGGGTCACAATTAGACAACTAGTGTATATGCAGGTTGCTCCATTACATCTCGTATACATCAGGTTTTGTGCTAAAAAATAAAACATTATGTCAGGTTTCCATGCCATGTCACGAGATCCATGATCCTTGACCTTCCACATACTGGAAGTGCTTTGAATCGACCTTTCAAATCCATTTGAAGGTTATAAATTGAGCCATATATAAGCCTTGAACATCATATTCATCATTGAGAGAAAAGACACTCGAGAAATTTCACCTCATATTGAGTCTGCATCCCTTTGTCCTTTAAAGTATAAACTTTTTGTGTTCAACCCCCAAGATCTTCCTATCTTGATATGGAGAAACTCAATGACTCCTAATACTTGTGAGCTTGCCTTTGTGGAGGATTGAAGTAGTGAAGGCCCAACTGGAGGGACTTAGTTTCTTGGTTATGATATGTGTCGTTACAGACATTTGTCGCCTATGTACTTCTAATGATTACATTAATTGAAATTCTCTTTTCTTGTCGAATTATATGTCATAAATATTTGTATTACTTTCCACGGGAGTATTTGTTATGCATGTTAATGGATTGTGCTAGTTTATATGCTAACATTCTATATAATTTCTTTATGCTTGTGTATCTTGGATGTTGAGGACAAGTTGCAGGCATCAAGCTTTCGATCGTGAGCTCATCCATGGTATTCTTCGGACGTCTGGAAGAGGTAGGTTTCTGGCCTTCTCTTGTTAGAATTTCTATTTATCTAGCATACTTGAGATTAGAGTTGATTTATGGGTGTCATTCCATCTATTGTGGTTTTCCCTTATCCATAGAGAAATTTTCCTCGTAAAACAATTGGTGAATCCACCGGGGATATCTCCCTTTGGGGTATTGGGTGATTTTTCTCCTTTATTTCTCTCTGTTTTCTTGAGTTTCTGTGTCACATGTTTCTTGATAGCCTGTATTTTTCTTTGTATCTAAGTTTCTTAGCCTAACCCTTGCCTAGGCAGTGTCTTCTTTGGAATATGTGGGTTTTCCGGTTGGAATGTTTATAGGTAGAGTGTGCTTGTTATTGATGGCAAGAACAACAACGACGATGGCATGTCTATAGGAAAGAATAGCAGCAACGATGGCATGTCTACAAGAAAGACCAATAGCAACGATGGCATGATTATTGGCAGAGTGTGCAATCAAAGCTCAGGAATAATAGCGTAGAGTTGTGCGCAAAGCGCAAGGGTGCACCAGGGTCGAGGTTAAATCTCAGGAGGAATAGCACAGAGTTGCACACAGAGCACAAGTGTGCGCCAGGGCGACCAAAGCTTAGGAGAGATAGTGTTCTCAGAAACGCAGATGAGACCCAACGTCTTCAAGACTCGAAGAACCTTTGACACTTAAAAATTCTTCCAAGTCGGGAGGATACATAAGCTCAGAAGGAGGAGCGAAAATGGATGTTGGATCACCAATCTCGAATACTCAATGTTCGTTAGATTAGAGTCCAGTGACCAGAGGAAGCACAAAGGAGAAGTATAGATCTGATCCGTTGATCTGAGCGTTGAGGACCAATAGTCGTCGGATCCAGTATAACTGCGAAGAGGATAATGGCCGAGAGCCTCCCTCCAACACCACGAAATGCGAAGTCACGATGAGATTTGAGCCGTTGGATCCCGAGGACACGTGGCGAGAGATCAACATTTCGCTGACTAAAAACTCAAAGGTAAGAGTTGTAGGAACTCACGATGTCCAAGTTCACGAGTTGATATGGACCATTAGATCATGGGGAGTTGTGAGTTGTTGATTTGACGCTCACAAATATCGGGAAGGCAGGAGGCAAATACTCGAGGAGCTTGGAGCCACAACAATCCTAGCCGTTCATCTAGGAAGGACATGTCGCAGCCGATAAAGCAGTTTCAGAAAATCGAAAGTCGGAAGAAGGTAGGTGAGTATTCCTCCAACTTCGCGAAATGAGAAGTACCGATATGATCTGAGCCACCGGATCACCGAGGATCATGGGTCGTTGANGACACCGAGCGTTGAATCAAGAATCAGGATTTGGAAGAGTCAAATTTGGCTCACGTTCAAACACTCGACACACGAGGTCGCGATTTGATCATAGCCATCAATCAAAGGGAGAGTTTTGACCGTTGATCAGGAACGCCAAAGTTCACATCAATGGAAAGTTAAGGGAGGAGCTAACATGTCGCTAGGCTCCACTTCAAAGATTGTCGAGATCGCGAAGCACCCATTTGATTAGCGAGTGGTCACAACCAGTGGTCACATCAACAAAGGTTAAGGGAGGAGCTAGCACGTTGTTAGGCTCCACATCGGACATCGTGAGTTGGGAGAATCAAGGCAACTCACAACTGAATATCCGATGTCTGAGATCGTGAAGCACCTTTTGGTCAGGCCTGTGGTCACATCTCATGGTCACGTGAAAGGAAGGGGCTTAGTCAGAAAAGTGAGCGCCCACTTTGTAGTTTTTCTCAGAAAGGGAAAAGGCACCAAAGGAATGAGCGTGCATAAGTTCTCTCTGTAATTGCCAGGAACAAAGTGATTGCATCTGCCAGAGAATTTGAGGAGCTGTAGGGTGACTACCAAAGGAGCCAAAGAGTCTGGAGGTAACTTCCAGTTAAGTGAATATTCATCATTTAGACAATTGACAGATGGAAATGCGTCAAAGATTGGAATTGCCAAAGAAGCCAAATAATCTCAGGATAATGACCACTGATGAAGAAAAGACTCAGGATGATCACCAGAGAGGACGGAGAGTTGAGTGTATGCCCTAGCAGAGGACTTGTCATGATAAATATGCACAGAACAAAGAAGAGATGGTTGCTTCTGTTGAGAGTTATTCATGCGGGTAGAAGCATGTTGTGTGCAAGAGATGAAATACATAGAAGAGGCGTAGCACATTGAATGGAAATAATACACAGAGCATAAAGTGCAAAAGAAGGAGACAGAACAAAAATGCTTATCTGAGAGAGGAAGAGAAAGTTGAGGTGCACATGTAGAGATAGAGTAGAAGAACAGAAAACTCAAGGAGATGTGTGCAGGAAGACACTGATGCAGGCAGAGAAGAGCAGTGTAGAAGAACAGTGAGGAGACTGGTAAACCATTGATGAACATTGTATCACTGTAATAAATTTCAGTAAGCAAAGATTTATATTTCAGGGTGGTAGGGAGGTGCTAGGGAAGACTGTTACCCTCATATTTTCAAGTGGGTGCTTGAACACAGGGAGTTGTAGCTTCCATCTGGTTGCAGCTAGAAAACCAGGGTGGCATGGTTGTGCAAGGGAGAACTATTGTTCTTTGTTATGTAGGTTGGTTCATGTGTGACTAGAAGTTGGTGCTTCCATCTAGTTGGTGCTGGAACACTCAGGGAGTTGGTGCTTCCTTCTAGTGGGTGCTAGAGAAACCATAGAGTTGGTGCTCTCAACAAGTTGCATCTTGTAAAACAGAGGTGGTAGCCTCATAATGAATTGGTGCTCATAAGAATGATAATGTACATAAAATAAAGATTACTTATCATATCAAGAAGAAGAGTTTTTTCCCTTTATGGGTTTCCTCAGGAAATATCTGTCTCTGTATATTTCATGTGTGTGATTGATGTTGAATATTTTATTTCTTACTTCCTGGCATTATTTTGATCATCATTGAGTGTTCTATAAAGAGTTTAAAATGGGCATAATTGTTTAAGCATAGTAACAACTGATTCACCCCCCCCTCAGTTGTCCAACATTTCCCTTGATAATCACACACATACACGTGTTGTGTATCTTTAGGTCACGTACATATGCCTTTGTTCCCTGAATAGTCACGTACACTATCTTCTGAGTATTTTTTTTCGAGTTTAGTGTTTGCTGGGTGAGTTTTATTGGTTGCTTAGACTTCTTGGGTCCCTGTCCTGATTGTTGAGTGCCTACAAAGTGATAGGAAGTTGTGTTATTGGTGAATCTTTTGGGTAAACTCATTTCTTGTAATTTTTCTCATTTTTTGTCCTTGCATTCTGGTCTGTGTAGTCGCTTCTTGGTGTCCTCCTTGAATTGTCTTTTGTGCTTACAATAAGGTCCACCTAAGAGGTTGTTATTCAATCCTTGAATTTTCATTCCATTATATTGAAAATACAAAAAAAAAATAAATCATTTTATTAATAGCATTTACACTTTTGGATGCATTATTAGCTTTGGCATGATAGGAAATATTGCACCTCATTAAAATTGAAGAGATTTCATCCCGAGAAAAACGTTTAGAAGCATCCCATCTCTTTGAAAATCAAGACTAGTACTTAGTAGTGTTTTTATATTTGCTTATTTTTTATATGAGTCATAATACCATCAGTTTCATGATCACACCTCTTGATCAAGCATAAGCAATTGAAATTAACGTTCAATAATTTAAATTGATTAGAAACAATTTCGTTTTCTAGGGTACACAAACAAGTGTAGGACCTAGGGCCTTGGAATAGGATTTTGTGAGTAAACTTCTCCAGGGATATAAAACTCAATGTATGTGTCTGACTAGGAATTGGTGAAACCCATTGTGTAATTGGTGTCCTCAGGAGGCTCCGCTCACACCAGAGTTAAGCATGAGGTCATGTGAAGTTGTTTGCATAGATAGCCCTCTAATACCTTTCTAGTTTTCTATTTGTATCTGGGCGCTTTGCTAGTGCCTTTACCTCCTTGAGAGGAGGTGCTTTCGATATTTCAGGCTTTGCTACCCTGCCCATTCGATGGAACAGACCTGCAACTTCTCACCCAAGCATTGGTTATACTATGGTGACTTTATTTGCTTGACCTAGGTACCCACATAAATTGTTGGCAGGGGTTATTCCATAGGTACCCTGAGTCATATAGGGATAAAAAAATACACATACTTTATGGAGTATTTTATCTCCGTAGGAATTTGATCGACTGCACTGTGAAGCCCACAAGGGTCCTTATAACTGATTTTTTTACCTCCACTCTATTGTTCGGGAGTCTTATCCCCTCCTGGGATAGACATACCTTCTTTAGTTTGGGAGGTCCCTTCAACCATCATATCATGTTTGTGTGCATTGGAATTTACTTTTATTTACGAGTGTGTTATTTGATTATTAGTTAGCCTTAAGATTTTGTATTGTGTCGCGAGTTATAAGTCATCATGCAACAAGACCAGCCTCCCTATTGGTCTCTTCATATTCTGAATCAACCACCATGGTTTGGTCCTATATCAAATTCATCTTCTAAAAGATGTATAATTAATAAATGTGGTACATATATTTGCATCTCCTAGAATCACAATCGTCCTACCATGAGTGATGAGTCATAAATGAATGTGTCAGGAATCCCTTTGACTCCATCATCTGTTGTGATTAGTGGGGCCCCCTCGACTCCCTCATCATCAGTCAGCTCCCCTCGACTCCCTCATCAACCCATGGGAAAAAATCCTTTTGTATTCCTGAGCGGTACGTCGAATCATAGTACTAAGTCAATTCCTTGGGCCTCTAATCCTTTCGCTTTTGGTATGCCAGAAATGACTTCACACTTTTCATCCTCCGTTTCGATGTCTCATGTGAATCCTAGTTTTGGGTCTGGGGGCATGATGCCTCCTTATGTTCCTTTCTTGTTTGGTGGAGGTTATACCCCTCAACCAACTCCCATGGTAGGAGGGTGGAATAATCCTTCCTTTGGACCCAATCCTAGCTACACTTTGTCGAGATGGAGTGCTCAAATGGGCGGTCCTCATACTTCTTATATCTTTTCCATATATCCATCTTCCACTATGTCGGTTCCTACAAATTCTTTTATCATGGAAAAACTCCCTCTAACCTCTGGTGTTTCATCTTGGGGTAGTCAGTTTTATAGTATGGGAAACCACCCACACAGATATCCTTCATTTGGGGGCAACATATATCCTCACACGAGTAATCCTTATCATGTCACTTTCTCCTCACAAGAGGATTCCTTGGTAATGATTCCCTTACAACATTTTATTAATTAGTTGGGAGGAGGATACTATCCTACCAGACAAGGCCATGGTGTATTCCATAACCCTTCTTGGCCCACGATCTCTCAAAACCATTCTTTCCTGGGAGCATGGGCTTAGAAGCCACAACCATGGCTCCCTTTTCTGGCCACATTAAATGTGCCAAACTTGTCAAAATTGATGAATGAACTAGTGCATCACACTCCTTCATGACCCCCCGTCCCTACCAAGATTCCATCTAACAGTCCAAAGTTTGAGGGAAAGACTGGGGAGGACCCAGGTGATCACGTGACTACCTTTCACCTATGGTTCTCGTCTAACTCCCTTAATGATTATTCTATTCATTTGAGACTATTTTAATGCACCCTTACAGGGGGTTGTTGTGAAGTGGTACATCAAGCTACTTGGGGGAACTTATGGAACTTTCAATCAGTTGGTCCTAGTTTTTCTTAACCACTTCCAATTGTCGTTTCGTTACAATGTCGACATAGAACTTTTATCGGATTTTTGTCAAGATAAATCCACCCACATCTTCGATCATATTCAAGAGTGGTGTAGATAGAAGAGGTTGATTAAATATTACATTCCTCCAAAGTTTCTATTGGAATGGTTCCTAAAGTCCTTATTTCCTTACATTTCGAAGGATGTTTCTACATCCAGAGTGACATTTGAGGAAGAGGCCATCTTCAAATTCTAGCAGTTGGACCTTATATATGCTCAATCTGGGATGCTCTACGAAATTATCCCTGACATGCCACGATCAAATTACGATCCTAGACAAAATCTTGGGCCTCATGTCGACGACATCATAGGATCCGCACATGCTAAGAGTAAAGATCTGGTGATGAACCAACTGAAAGATTTGTCACTTAACCAGTCTGCAGCAGGACAGGCTACATCTTCGTCCTCAAACACCCAGTCAGTGGATGTGCATTATGTACAGTCGACGAACCCAAATGGTAACCAACAACCCAGAGGGAACAAAAAGAAAGGTCGTGTTATTAATTGTAATGGTGGGAAGAATAATAATAACAATAATAAATCCAAGGATGAAAAATAATAATGATAAATCTAATAATAATGTTGGTGAGGGAAAGAAAGAAAAGAGGAAGGTGACGTTTCCCTGTAAAATTTGTAAATATGATCACCTTCCCTAGTTATTCCCAAAAATTGAGGAAGCCTTGAGGCTCATAGTGTAACAGCTAGTTGTGTTGACTAACCCATTTCCACATAACCAAAATATGACCTCGGGAGCCTCCAACACCGACAATGTGTCAAGTGGAAGTCAAATCCCCTCGGCACATGATGGTGGGCATCTATGTGTTAATATGGTTAAGTATGAGATTAGTGTAGCCACTTGAACTCACGATTATAGTTCTTCGCAATATGCTTTAGGTCCATATCCTCCTCCTCCATAAACACCTTTAAAATTTTATAATCTTGAACCTCCACCTCGTATTCCCAAAGGAGTCCTTAAGAACTCTTCCCATAATCCTAATGCGAGAGATTCCGAAAATTACTCAATTTTCGAGGATTTGGGCCAAACCCTGTGCGTGATGTCGGCTTTGGAGGTGTTCCAGACGTGTCCTACATAGAGGAATGCCCTAATATTTGTATTGGGAGATCTATATCCATGTGGCTCAAAGGTTATCAAGTTTGATGTCACATATGTTAAGCCTCGCTTACCTTACCATGTGGACTTTCAAATCCATGTGGAGTATACGAATATTACCCTCAAACGTATTGTAATTGATGAAGGTGCTTCAACATCCGTGATGTCTTTTTCTTGTTGGAAAGCCATTGGATCTCCACCCCTTTCTCAATCGATGACCATGCTAACTGCATTCGATGGACGTTATTTTAGGCCCCATGGTATCCTTCCTTCTTTCTCGGTCCAGTTAGGTAGAAATACTGTGGAGGTCGAGGTCAAGGTGGTTGATGTGCCTTTTCGACTACAATATTTTACAAGGGCATAATTGGACTTACTCTATGACAAGCATTGATATAGGTGGATCTCGATGGCCAACCACCTTTTCCAATGAATCAACATTTCAAGCCTATGGTTTTGATAAATAATGATATTCACCCTTTTTATGGGGAATGGAATGTAATACCATATTCAATTCTTAATTACAGACATCATTACCGATTTCCTAGTGGCCTTATGTACATGCCTACATCACAGCGTTAATGCACTGAATCCCATTAGAACTCCGTAATTAAGTGCACTCATACCAGAGTAGTACTGGGATGGGTGACCACTCGAGAAGTCCTACTTTTTTACATGCTTATGGAATTTTACAAACTTAGATCAATATATCCCACATGCATCATGTGAATTGTTCTCCTCTCACTCACTCATATATATTTGAGGTGAAGGAGGCCCTTTAAGCATGCAATGGAGTGTGATGTAAAGCTTGTTGTGAATGAAGCGTAGCCAACATCTCTTTCTTTTTAGAGATAAGCTACCCCATTCTACAAGTTTGTGTTCTACAATGTTTTTCTCTCTTATTCAT
>JASDQU010103757.1:18122-48996 GCA_032191745.1 Picea mariana
GGTGAAGGAGGCCCTTTAAGCATGCAATGGAGTGTGATGTAAAGCTTGTTGTGAATGAAGCGTAGCCAACATCTCTTTCTTTTTAGAGATAAGCTACCCCATTCTACAAGTTTGTGTTCTACAATGTTTTTCTCTCTTATTCATTAATAAAAGTTGGGTTTCACTATATTTTTGTTTTCTCTTCTATATTTTTGTTTTTGTCTCGTTTCATTCTCAGCATAATCTGGATCAACCATTGTGTCATCGGCTTTCTGTGTGTTATTCTTTCCTCACAAAGGAAATACTGTGATGATCGACCAATTTTCCTTTGTGCACCCTAGTTCTACTGCATTGGTGGGACCAAGTCCATGTTATTGATAATTCTCAATAGACAACTGAGAATGTTGGTGTCATAATGTATTCCTCCTTGATGGGAAATTTTGATTTATCGACACCAATATCATGCATTAATGCTGTCTCCGGTGAGTCTTCATCATCGTAGAAGTATGTTCCTTTTTGTATTTCATATTTCAGTGACCCATGAACCCTACCTTCTCCGGCTATGTTGTATGAAGGTAATTCGCACATCGCGATGGTGATGTTGTTGTCCATAGTATAAATTGTGTATCAAGCTATACAAGAAGCTACTATCGACCTAGATCCTTCCTCCTCGCAGATGGATGAGGTGGATCATGTATTAGAGCCCATATGGGTTGTCCAATCATCTTGTTCACATGACCGTCTCGAAGATACTTTACCCTCAGATGAAGCAATCTTAGAGGCCATGTCTGGTCCTAATAGGCCTTGGGACGACCTTCATCATAGATCCTATTTTCTTCTAGAGATTGAGAGGATTGAACAAGATGAGTTTAGGTCCACCCTAAGTGATATGGTTCATCACGCTGCGGTTCCTTTATCTATGCATGGTATATATGATGAGGGAAACATGACAAGCATTTCTCCTACAGTCATGATCGACATCTCTCGAACCCCTGGTAAAATCGAAAATGTATATATCGGTGCAAATTGTTCAGTTGAAGAAATTCAGATCTGCATCGATTTTTTCAAGGAATTATAAGATGTATTTGCTTGGTCATACAAAGAGATGTCAGGGATTGACCCCAGTATTGTCAAACATGAAATTAAAACTTATCTTAATGGTAAAATTGTTCAACAACAACTTAGAGCTGTAAATCCTAGGAAGGCCCCCGCTATTAAGGCAGAGGTGGAGAAGTTGCTCAATGTTGGATTCATCTACCCAGTTCCCTTGACTGAATGGGTATCCAACCTCGTTCTTGTAGATAAGAAGCAAGTAACCTTCCTTGTATGTATGGATTTTAGGGACCTAAATAAGGATTGTCATAAATATAACTTCCCCTCTCCCTTTATTGATCAGATTATTGATGAGTGTGCCAGAAGAAAAATCTTTTATTTTATGGATGGATTTTCAGGCTATAATCAAACCCAAGGATCAACATAAGACTATGTTTATTTGTCCTTGGGTACCTTTTCATACCAAAAAATTCCTTTTGGTCTTAAAAACGTCAGATCAACTTTTCAACGTGCCATGACCTTCGTGTTTCACGATCTTCAACATATTTCCAAAGCTTATATAAATGATCTCGTTGCTCACTCTCGCAAGATAGTTGATCATTCAAATCACCTTCAACTAGTATTTGAAAGATGTCGCTATTATCGCATTCGGTTGAACCCTCACAAATCCATATTTTGTGTTAGGTTTGTACTCTTTTTGGGATTCATAGTTTCTAAGCATGGGATCATGGTGGATCTTGTTAGCACTCCGTAAATCCGTTTGGCTGATAAACAGACGACTAAGGTAACTTTTTCAACTAACTTTGAGACCCAAAACTAGCCTTTCGGATCTAGAGAGGGCTCTCTCAGAAATGGTGCAGTATCCGCGCAAGATATGACTTTGAAAACAATGGCTAGATTTAATAGTGATGGTAAAAATGGTTTCTGGTTATATTGGTGCAGAAAAGTAAAACTTGGGCTATGGGGTCGATCTGAGAAGAGACGGAACAAATGACTCAGTGACTGGATCCGAGAGGAGAAGGCTAGGCGAGCAACAACCTTCAGTGTAAACTGTAAAGTGTGGTGGGAAAAAAACACAAAAAGTAACTCAAGAGCACCACTGTGGATGAATTCAGAGTTAGCTTGAGAGGAAAATGTTTTGTCTAAGTGGCGCGAACAAGGGGCATTGTACAATGAATCCACAGGTTCGAAAATTCGTTCCGAAATAGATAGTATGAGATATGAAATAAAAGGTAACAGGAAACACATACTCAATGAAAGAGACACAATACATCCGAATATCACAACTAGAATCTTTTCATCAAATCACATGACCTTTGCATTAAATTTCGGTCAAAAAATCAGATTTTATACAATAGTAGTTGTTTTCTCAAAATTGCCAACCAGCCCTGTTTACATGAAAATGATCCCCATATATAGAAATATAATATCACCCTTGGCTGTTAGGGTCGATCTACTCTCTCCTAGAATCATGGATCTGTTTTCTTTGAAAGAGAACAATAATTTCAACGGATTCACTAAAAATAGAAAACCTGACTTTGTCAAATCATAATCGTAACTGAAATATTCTTTACAGTCATTGATCATGATCAAAATTCGACCCTATGGTTGTGATAAGTCATCATTTTCACTGCTGGACACTCTGTCATGCCTGCACAACAAGTCTGTTACGCAATAGTAACCTACAACAGAAACGTAGCAAAATGCCCAACAAACTGGGAAAACAGGCGTTAAATATGACATCGTATATCACACATAAAACACTATTTTTAGAAACTGAGAGATTTTTTTGTATTTAAGCTCGTTATAAAGAAAAACCTCTCTCGATTTCTTGAAATTAATCTCTAGCTGGCCAGAATATGTGTCGCAAAAACATGTCTCAAAAAGGAAATCATGAAAGATGTAAAATAGGGCTCAAAGATTCATTCTAATATCCTAATCCGTGACAAATTTTGTGAATCTGAGAGAGGTTTTTATTATTTGGCTTGTCCTCAAGAGAAACCTCTCGGGGATTTTCAAAATTCCTCTCCAGTTGGTCAGAAATGGATCTTGAAGTTAACCACTAAACCAATAATTTGCACAACGCGACCTGTAGCATGTGTGTAGGAAAATACTCTGCACGAAAGCATCCTATGCGTGATAGCATCCCACTGCATGAAGAAATCCACTGCGTGAAAGAATCCTATGTGCAACAACATCCCACTATGCGGTGAAAACCACTGCACAAAATCATCCTATGCATGACAACATCCCACTGTGCAACGAAAACCACTGCACGAAATCATCCTATGTGCGACAACACTCCATTGCACGATGAAATCCATTGCACGATGAAATCCAGTGCGTGACATAATCCTTTGTGTGGTAAAGCGCTCTGTGCAGGGCATAGCAAATTTTGCAGTGCACAGTTGCAAACAGAAATGGAAATAATAAATGAAAACCTCCCTTTTGAAACTGACCCTTGGAGATGTTATATGATTCCAGGCATAAAAACAATATGGGTGCTAACATGCATGAATTTGCAAAATTGTTGACAAACCTCTAGCCTTAGCCATTAAAATCATGGTGCTAACAACTGGCTCCAATGGGGATGCTATCCTCCCTGTGAGGTAGCAAAGAATAATAGACCAGGTGCCAATCCATTGGGATTCTCCCAAACTCAACTTTCCAACTGTAACTTGTAACCTTCATCCACTGAAAACCCAAAACTGTATATGCTCCAAACTGAAATCTGAAACTAAGCTGAAAATGAAAACTACAAATTGCTAAAAGAAATGCTCGTAGTACTGAGCTTATTTACACTCCTACCTACCCTAACTGTTGAAAAGGATGCCAATCAAGTGAAATCAAAATGCCAATGCAACCATGCAAGAAATTTATCCACTTTTTGCTTTCTTTGCACATGCTTGCTCCAAAGCTTGTTTACTAATAAGTCATTCAAAAATTTATCTATAAATTCAAATCTCAAAAAATCACAAACATTGAGACTGTTTTCCGCCTCCAACAAAACTGCAAATGGATCCTCAAGAACGTGCATAAAACAACAATCGTGTTTCACCCCTTCCATTGCATCCTTGTTTTTGTGTCATTCAACTTGTTGATTACCACAAAAAGGTTGAAAAATATGTTGAGACTACTGGAAATAACAATCTTTTGAATCAGAAGACAGTACTGGCTGAAATGAAACCCCTAGTGGCAAACAATCCATATCTAACATTGATGTTTATTTACCATCATATTTATTTCCAGGCTGGTAGTTGATCACAGGCTGCAAATCTGAACTGAAACAACTTTCCATGTAATCAACAATAGGGTCATTAAAAGTATGAGAAGGTTGTTGGTCCTCTTGACTGATAACAATTTTCTCATGTAAAACAATGTCATTATGAATGCAATCAGACTTCATTGCTTCCTCTCTTATCTCATGATTTACTTTCAACAATTCAAAAGAAGAAAAACATAACGGAAGACAGTTTTCATTTGCAAGTCCACTTCTTTCTTCATATTCAACATCATGCCTGTAAAATTTCTGATTTGAAACATTATAAACATTTTTCTTCAGCAATTCGAAAGATGCAAAACACAATGGCAAAGTTCTTTCATCTAATTCAAAACTTTCTTCATGTTCTTCACTGCTGTCATATGCACATTTTTCAATTTCTTTTGATTTCTGAACACACTCATTTTCAGATTCATCTTTGACCAATGGCTATAATTTTGAACTGATAAAACCTTCCATATAACAAGAAACAGGGTCATTAAACACATGAGAAGATTGCTGCAATTTCTTGTCAATTGCTTCCCATGAATCAGTGTGATTTTTCATCAGCACACATTCCTCTGCCTCAATGATGATATTTAATTTTTCTTTCAACAATTCAAATGAGGCAAAGCATAAAGGTAAATAATTTCCTTCAGCTAATTCAATACTTTCTTCATATTCTTCTTTGTAACTGTGATATGTAGGCTGATTGCTCTCATTACACTGCTGAAAATGAAGATTTTATGATAGAGAAAATGCAGTTGGTTGTCCTAGGAAGTCAACATCATAATCATCATCATATTCATCATATAAAGACAAATCAACAACATCTGCAATGTTATCTAACAAGAAAAATCTTGGGACATCAACCTGCTCTTCAACAAGCTGATTTGCAAATTCATCTTCTTGTCTGTCTACAAATGAGTACATACAAAAATTAGTTTCTTGCTCATGATGACAAAGATCGAAATGTAAATCAACTTCTTGTTTATGATGACAAAGATCATAATGTAAATCAACTTCTTGTTTATGCACAATCTCATGTTCTTCTGCTACACCATCATTCTATGTATTAGCAACACTCTTTAAATTCTAATTTTGAGGCCTCTGACATGATTGAAGATTGTCGTCCACTTCCTGAGCATTGTAGAACATATGCTGCAAATACATAGACTTCCTCTCCATCAAAAGAAAATACAAGTATGATTGAAAGGTTGTTACATAATGGATCATGGCAGCAACTTCAGGAGGTTGGACTTCTTTAGGTAGTTTATAATAAAGACTAACAAACCTCCTACTCAAATTTGAGATGGTTTCATCTTTCTTTCTTCTCATGGCATAAAAATCTGAAAGGAGTAGATCCCATGACTTTCTCTCACCCCAAAATCTACAGAAAGGTTCCCTCAATTCATCCCACAAGCTAATAGACTGAGGCTGCAAATGTCTGAACCATGCTTTGGAATCTCCTTGTAAGGACTGAGAAAAGGCCCTCATAAACAGATCATCATGTTCAATCTCAAAAAGGTCTATAAAATGCTCAAAGTCCTGAATATGTTTTTCAGCTAAATATCCATCAAGCTCTCCATCGAACCTAGGAAGGTACTTATAATGTTTCAGAGGAAAGTCATGAAGGATGGAAGGAAATTTAAGAGGATTGTATCTTTCTTGAATCTTGGAGGGTGTAGGATTAAGAACAGAAGGTACAAGCTCAATTTTGGTTTCATTAAGCTCACAAGAATGATCATGAACATCATATGTCTCAGAGGAAGGAGCTTGGTGAATATTGGCTATACAAGAAGGAGGTATACCTATAGTTTGCAATGAAGGATATACAAGGGTAGATCTCTGGGCTTAATTTGAATGTAGTAAGTGAAGAAATATTCTTTTGAAAAACTTAGGAAAGGACAAGAAGATATTCATAAAACAGAAAAGTAATTCTTGGACTAAACTCAAGCTTGAGTACTTGATTTTTCCATACTACTCTTCCATATCTCTGTCCACAGGTCTCATTTTCCAGTGGAGTCTTTGAAATGCATTCGAAGCTTAATTGGAGTCGCAATGAAAAATTTAGCTCTGGATTCTTTTTCCAGTGGAATCACCTTCAACTGATTTTCTGATGTGTGGAGTTACTAGAGCAGAAATACAACCAATATGTGCCTAAGTGTCTGTTTCTCTCAAACCTTATAACTACAACAATTTTGTTCTTCCCAGGGAAAGTTTCATTCAATTCCGTCCTCGACAATGGCGCCAGAATGTTAGCACTCCGTAAATCCGTTAGGCTGATAAACAGATGATGAAGGTAACTTTTTCAACCAACTTTGAGACCTGAAACTAGCCTTTCGGATCTAGAGAGGGCTCTCTCGAAAATGGCGCGGTATCTGCTCAAGATATGACTTTGAAAACAATGGCTAGATTTAACAGTGATGGTAAAAATGGTTTCTGATTATATTGGCACAACAAAGTAAAACTTGGGCTATGGGGTCGATCTGAGGAAGAGACATAACAAATGAATCAGTGACTAGATCCAAGAGGAGAAGTCTAGGCGAGAAACAACCTTCAGTGTAAACCGTAAAGTGTGGCGGGAGAAAAACACAGAAAGTAACTCAAGAGCGTCGCTGTGGACGAATTCAGAGTTAGCTTGAGAGGAAAATGTTTTGTCTAAGTGGCACAAACAAGGGGTGTTGTACAACGAATCCACAGGTTCAAAAATTCGTTCAGAAATAGAAAGTATGAGATATGAAATAAAAGGTAACAGGAAACACATACGCAAAGAAAAAGACACAATACATCCGACTATCAAAACTAGAATCTTTTCATCAAATCACAGGACCTTTGCATTAAATTTCGGTCAAAAACTTAGATTTCATACAATAGCAGTCATTTTCTCAAAATTGCCAACCAACCCCGTTTACATGAAAATGATCCCCATATATAGAAATCTAATGTCACCCTTGGCTATTAGGGTCGAGCTACTCTCTCCTAGAATCATGGATCTATTTTCTTTGAAAGAGAACAATAATTTCAACGGATTCACTAAAAATAGAAAACCCGACTTTGTCAAATCATAATCGTAACCAAAATATTCTTTACAGTCATTGATCATGATCAAAATTCGATCCTATGGTTGTGATAAGTCATCATTTTCACTGATGGACACTCTGTCATCCCTGCACAACAAGTCTTCTATGCAATAGTAACCTACAACAAAAATGCAGCGGAATGCGCATCAAACTGGGAAAATAGGCGTTAAATATGACATCGTATATGATTGATAAAAAACTATTTTTAGAAACTGAGAGAGGTTTTTGTATTTAAGCTCGTTATAAAGAAAAAAATCTCTCAGTTTCTTGAAATTCATCTCTATCTGGTCGGAATACGTGTCGCAAAAACATGTCTCAAACAGGAAATCATGAAAGATGAAAAATAGGGCTCAAAAATTCGTTCGAATCTCCTAATCCGTGACACATTTTGCAAATCTGAGAGGTTTTTATTATTTGGCTTGTCTTAGACAAAAATTTCTCAGGGATTTTCAAAATTATTCTCCAGTTGGTCAAAAATTGATCTTGAAGTTAACCACTAAACTAGTAATTTGCATAGAGTGACTTGTAGCATGTGCACAGGAAAATCCTCTACGCGAAAGCATCCTATGCGCGACAACATCCCACTACGCGACAAACTCTACTGCACGATGAAAACCACTGCAAAAAAGCATCCTATGCGCGACAACATCCAACTGCGCAACAAAATCTACTGCATGATAAAATCCAGTGCGTGATAGAATCCTTTGCTCGGTAAAGTGATCTGCGCAGTGCATAGCAAATTTTGCAGTGCGTAGTTGAAAATGGAAATGGAAATAATAAATGAAAACCTCCCGTTTGAAACTGACCCTTGGAGATGCTAGATGATTCCAGGCATAAAACAAATATGGGTGCTAGGATGCATGACTTTGCAAAATTGTTGACAAACCTCTAACCTTAGCCATGAAAATCATGGTGCTAACAGATCCTAAGAAGGTTGAGGCAATACTTTGATTGCCTCCCTTGCACAATATTAGACAAATTTAGGGTTTACAGGGAAGGTTAACTTCCTGCATCGATTAATAGCTAAATATACCAATACAAATAAGGGTTTCATGTGTCTCTTGAAAAAGGACACTCTATTCATATGGGATGAGCGAGCCCAATAGTCCTTCGATGCTCTGAAGAAAGCCTTGGTATCGACACCTCTGATGAGGCTCCCATACTACAATAGAGATTTATTTCCTTACATTGTTGCATCCAAAGGGGCAATTGGTATGGTTCTTGTTCAAGAAGATGACGAGCTCCATCACATTATCTATTACCTTAGTCTAAATCTAGTTGGTCCTGAACTTAAGTACTCACATGTAGAGAAGCCAGCCTTAACAGCCGTGCATGGAGTTCAGAGAATACATCACTATATCTTACTTTTCAAGACTACCATGGTTGTTGATATCAATCCATTTCAATACGTCCTTACAAGATGTATCAGAGGGGGGAAATACCATAAATGTATTATTATTTTGAAAGAATTTGACCTTGATTTTCCATCCGTGAAATCCACGAAATTGCTAGTTTTTACAGAACTGATGTCAAAATTCCCTAGGCTAGATGAAGATATTTTTCACGACGATTCATTTGTTGATGAAAATATATTCCTTATCTCATCTTCGGACTCTTGGTATGGAGATATTCTAATCTACCTTCAAACTCTGAAGCTTCCCCAACATCTTTCGAGAGACGACCAACAACATATACGCCATCAGGCCAAGAACTACCTTATTATCGGTGACACGTTGTATTGTCGAGGGGTATATGTTATTTTATGTCATTTTTTTACTCAGAAGGAGGTTGAGTTCATTCTCAATGACTATCACAGTGGGGAATGTGGTGGTCACTTATCTGGGCTTGTGACAACACAAAATATATTGCGAACTGGTTATTTTTGCTCGTCAATTTTTAAATATTGCATTGAAGCAGTCAAGAAGTGTCACCCTTGATAGGTGTTCACTTGTAATATGTGCTCGCACCCTACCAATGTCCACCCATTCATCATTGTCGGTCCCTTCACCAAGTGGGGGGTGGAATTCAAGGACTGCAATCCATCCTCGGTTGGGGGGCACCATCATATTATCATGGCCGTGGATTATTTTACTAAATGGGATGAGGTCATGCCTACTGTTAAATTTGATGGTGAGACTACAACACTTTTCGTATTCAATCAGATTATATCTCGGTTTTTAATCTTGAAGGAAATTGTCATTGATCATGGCAGTCACTTCCAAAATGAGATGATGACAGAGTTAACATAAAAAATGGAGTTTTCACATGATCATTCTTCCCCCTACCATCCCCAAGAAAATGGACAAATAGAGGTCATGAATAAATATCTAAAGACCATTTTGCAAAAAAATGTCAGGCAGAGTAAATCTAACTGGAATATGATGCCTTACCCTACACTATGGGCATACCAAACCACGATAAATACTTCCACCTATTTCTGATTGTTTCAATTAGTCCATAGAGTGGAGTCGATTCTTCCTATTGAATGTGAAATGACTTCCTTTAAGTTGGTGATCGAGATCCTACCTAACATGATCGATCTTGAAGAACGACTCATACACTTAGAGAAGATTGATGAGTAGCGTCGAGATGTCATAGTAGATATTGAGGAAAATAAACGACGTGTTAAGGTCCAATGTGATAATTTTGTCTGTCCCCGATAGTACTCTGAGGGTGACTTGGTTCTTCTTTATGACCAAGCTAAGGAATTGCTGGGGGGAGGAAAGTTCAATCCCATGTGGCACGTTCCTTATATCGTGTGATGTGTAATCAGAAAAGGATCTAATGAAATAGAATATTATGAAGGGAATGTGCTGGATGAGCCCAAAAATGGGCTCTACCTTAGCCTTCAAGCTTGAGCGTGGCCTTTATATACTATTGTATGTTAGTGAATATAGTCTTCTCTTTATATTTTTGTGCAGGGATGATTTTAGGGGCTAAATTTCGCTCATGGGCTAATTTTCCATGGTTTTTCCAAAACTGAGATTCGCTATTTTAAAAATTATTCACCCAAATTCTAATTAAGTTTTCCCTTGGTTGGCATATGTCAATGGAATCTTCGGTGTTCTTATGATTCGTTGACGGTACCAATCATCATACGGATAACATGGCTTCCACTCCTTGGGTTATATATTCACCTGAGGGACAACTAGTATCTTTAGGTGGTGTTTTTTTGGAGCCATCAACAAATAATGTGGTCAAGTATAACATTGTTATAGAGCTATTATGTGATGCCATTTCACATGGTGCTTGATATTTAGAAGTTCATTTGGATTCCCAGTTAGTTTTATGTCAATTGAACGATAGTTACCAGGTACGAGATCCTACATTACTATGATGTTTCCTTCGGGTACAACTTTTTGAACAATATTTTGATTTAATTGCTTATAATCACATCCCTAGAAATTTAATCAAGTATTCGATGCATATGCTAATTATATTTTAGATTGGAATTTGTCACATAACTAAGTAGAGAAAACACACATTCATGCATTCATCCATTGTAAGATATGCAAGTAGAGCCGAAGACCAAATTTTTGGTTTTATATTTCATCCATTAAGTCCAAAAGATATGGTTTCATATTAAAAAATTGGGCTCGTAGCCCTCAAAAATACATATACGACTGGTACATCATATAATTGTGGCATCTAATCTTAAGGTCCTAGATGTGTGTCATGATAGCACACTATGGTGTTTGCAAGATGTCGGAAGAGTCTCACCCACGCACGGGGTACACCCACCACCTTCGTCTACATTGCCTTTGGTAGATTCTCCACCTATAGGAATCCTGTGTGTCAAACGAGATAGGTTTCCCTGCACATTCTGCAGAAATCTCTTTGTGTCCCCGCCTATAATCTCATTTCCTCGGCCCCCATTCCAATATCATGGATATATGTCTGGTCTTCATGGACCTACGTCTGAGTAAAATAAATGATTGTTAATACATGATACCATACAAAAATATTTGCATTTTTGTTTGCATTTATCAAATTGAAAAACCAAAAAAAAATGAAATATATTAAAATCAATTCTCATTGATATCTCTAAAAGTGGATCCTGGTAACAATGACATGTTGTGGTCCCCTCGATAGTCAATCCCCTCATAGGGATAGTCATTGATGGCTATGATATTTCATCACCACCAGTGAAATAAATCATCATTGTAGGGGGTTGGAACCCTACCAACTTCTAGGAGCCTCATTACCTTGGTCCACTGTGACATGGATGGATCGCGTAGACAATGTGGAGTAATATCTAATATAAGTCTCAGAGTTGGAACCATCTCAAAGAAAATAATACATAAAATGGATGCAAACTTGAAGTTCCTCATCCTCTCAAGTTTGTAGTCCGTCAACTGGCACTTCGTGTTGGCCAGTAGTGAGGTGTACCAATCGTAAACCGTGGGTCTCAAACACTCCACAACATAGAAAATGAGTGGCCTTGATGCATGGTGCAATGATGTCATTCCTGATATCCATGTGAGTACTAAGATGGTGATCTTCAGACTTAGGTTCTCAATCGCCCTGATAGGGAGTTAGCTCCCCACTTTCTCTGTGTCTGCAACATAGTAGGTGGTGATGTAATCCTCCATATTCCTCCCACCTCTAGCCCCTCGGGCCTTGAGATTTACCATCTCACCTCAGCGAGACAATCCTGTAATAAAATAGATATCTTCCACTTCAATTCTCAATGGTTTCCCATTGATATTGAAGGCCTCGGTCTTCATATCCCAATAGTTTATAAATGTTTGGAGCAACCTCACTTGAGCCCTCATTCATTTTATGGCCCAAAATTTATAGAGCCTACATCTTTGTAAAGATTGTTGGGCTTTCATATCTCTTTCCACTGCAGCATCCACCTCCTCGTGCTCCCTTTCTCTCCATTCGATAACCATCCTCCAAAGGAAACATAAAATTTTGAGTCATTTTTTATTAAAAAACTTGTGCACGGAGTTGTACATGGGATACGATTTCAACATTCGCATATAAGTATCGATATACATGGGTAGGCTTCGCTTTGCCTGCATACATGGGGTCATGTATGTGAATTGATGATTTATATCCTACGTACACCCCAGTTTTCAATATATGACCCCTTAAACTCAAAATTTGAGCACTAAATCTAACAATTAAACCATGGAAATTGAATGGAATATGATGAGCACTTACTTGGTCTAGATGGTTTCCAATTCCATTGATCGTAGCTTTGGAAATCGTCACTGGAAGATTGTGGGTAAAATGGCCTCAAAAGCACTATGTGGGTGAAAAGCTCAAATGACATGGTAAAATTTTTTATTTTTACTATTTGTATACAATTTTTACCCACTTTATATAGGTTTTACCGTATTTTTCCTATTTTTGAGACCATACGGACTAATTGTGTAGTGTAAGACCTGGTTTGAAGTGGTTTTGTCTATGATTTTTATGGATTTCCAACATTCTTTCACCCATCTGTGCCTCTGGAATGTATATACCATCACTGGTATATAGGATAGGTTCTCACCCACTTTGCATTTTTGCATCGTCCTATGACCATGATTCACATGCCCTAGGTATGAACCTATTTATTAGCGACACAGAACCTTCTTGCTGCTAATAGAAGTGTCGTTATTAAGTGGTAGAGACTTACCAAACATGGGTACCCTAGTTAGAACACTTTTTCCATTTGGTGCCCATGCAAAAGTTAGTCCATAGTTTCGAGAGTCCTCTATAGTCTTGAGATGAATTTGCATTCGAACCTTATTACTCTTACTCAATCTCGTTTTGAAAAATACCTATGGGATTCTCGCCAAGTATTGGTTAAGCTCTTTCTCGACTCTTGAAAAAACAAAAAGGTTGTCGAGTGAACTTGTCTCTTGCACACTCGTTAAATGGATTTGAAAGGATGTCTCTTTTGGTATAAATTTAACACTTTTACAGACCAAGTAGACTACTTACAAAAAATGAATACTCTATTCACCATTGACTAGAAGAGTTCTCCTGGGCATTATTTTATACTTTTTCGAGCCTAGGGGACTAAAAGATACGAAAAGGAGACTCTTTGAGTTAAGTTGTAATTGCATCCCATTATCCTCTTGCATTGTTGAGCCTAATTTCGTCTCCTGCTTTCTCGTTATATTCCTCTTTCCCCAACAATTCTCAGCATTATCCAAGAAGTGCCTTCCATATATCCTTTGCAACTTGACAACCCTTTACCCATAGAGGAAACACCCCCTTGAGTGTCCATGTCCCACATGCGTTCCCTTACATTGAGCATAGGTATGTTCCACTGCTTGGAACTAGTTGCTTACTCGTGACATTAGTTTTCTCTCTTATGTCATAGCATTTCTTTTACTATGAAAAAAACAAAAAAAGATGGGCGGGGTAAGAATATTATCTCATATCGGCAACAATTGTGTCTCCTTTGAACAAAGTAAAAACTCTTGATTCAATGTCATCCAAGGTTTGGGTTTAGCATGGACTTAGGAATATGAACTCATTACTTAGAGTCTACTCCTCTGACTGGTTATTCTTCCAGTCCCTATGGAGAGTTTTTTGATGCCTCATGCGTCACAAAATTTTGTCAATGATTGGTGTTAAGTCTATGCTGCCTGGCATATCCATCTATCTCATGATCTTGATCAAAGTAATTATAATCCTGTGTCAACCATTCCTCATAACTCTTGAATTTGCATGTCGTCCATCGTCTTACAAGTGAATCTCAAAATCACATGAAGTTGTTGTCCTACCTTGCACTCTGGGCCTACTTTCCTCATTGGTAGGTGACCTTGAACCCAACAGATGGCATCTCACCATTGGTCACTGACTGGGTGGTTCCCCTTGTGTTTGAAAAAAATAAATATATTCACACATTGGGATTCATGCAATGTCTTGGATTCAATTAGACCCTATTGGTGGTTTCCTCAACTTTGTCGGCAATTTTCATTATTGGATGCTAGTCAAAGGGTCTCTTTCATGTATTACTTGCTTCTGGTGCATGTGAGAGACACACATGGTCGTTTGTTCATAAAAATCCTATTCGTCTGAGATCTTCCTAATCATCAAGATATTTCTTTGTACCTCGCGTTGGATGATGAGAGATGCCTTAATGCTCTCCTTTCAGTGGATCTCCTTCCATCGACTTCAGCTCATATATTCTAGAATTGATCCAGATTATTTTTGGCATGAAATGAGAGAGAAGATATAATAAATAAATGTACAGAGATATCTCAAATATCCAATAATATAATAGAGATATATCGGAGATGAAACCATAAACATAGAGATACAATAATACACAATTTCTATTAATGAGCAAAATGTAAAAAATTGTAGAAATACAGAGTGAAAGACTCACTAGAATGGTGGAAGCTTATCTTTGAGAAGAGATGTGTCAGTTACTCACATTCACAAGAAGATGAATTAGATTGAGTCTCTAAAGTCCTTTTTAACATAAAGAAAATCCAAAACCCTAACCCCGGAAGATGAAAATCCAATAGTTTTGTGGACCCCGATTTGGGTAGTTTGGTGTATCAACTTCCTGGAGGTGTAACTTTGGCATACGATCTCCATTTGGGGCGCACGATAGCTCGTTGGAAAGGTATTGTTGAAGAACCTTCGTTTAGGCCCTCAAAATGGCCCCGAAAGTTTAGGAACCAAAAACTGCTAACAATAGTAAATTGTCAGAACATTGTTTGGAGCCAGTTGAGATGGGTGGGTGGCCACCTATATCCACATGGATCAATACTCCCTCCTTAGGAAGAAATGGTATCCATTGCATTGAGTTCCTAGGGGAGAGGGAAAAGTGTTTACTGAATCTGCATCTTGATGAGTTGCTTTCCTTGCTGGAGAATTTGCACTGCTTATCTTGTTGAAGGTTGTCACGAACCTATGGCTGGAAGGGTTGGACATTTTTAACCATTCTGGCTACATGAGATGCCTTTGGGCAGAAGGAATATTCACGCTTTGTTGCAATATTTTCGACCTGCTTCTGTTAGATAGAAGGTGCTTGGACCGAGGCTGCAGTGGTTGTAGTGTCCTTTTGTTCACCTTTTGAACAGATTGTAAATAATCTAGATTTTCTAGTATGAGATACTACCTTGCAGCATTGTTTAGGTGGGACAGTAGTCAAAACTACCTCTGGTATCCTGTAGAGATGCCCCCCCAGAGTAACAATGACACTACGGGGTTGAGACTCATAAATATCATGGTGCTTCCACATATATGGTTGGCCCAAGAGAACATCACAGACATCCATCGGGGAAGCATCACATAATACGTCATCCTTGAAGGGTTGGATGCCGTATGGAAATCAACACTGCTGGCTGACATAGAGATCATGTCCTTGGCGAAGCCACTTGATGTTTTATGGCTGCGGTTGTGGTGTTGTCAACAATCCCAACTGTTTGACGACCTCTGTTGAGATGAGTTTCTTCTAGATTATGCTATCAACAATAAAATGAAGTGGGGCCCCCTTCACCCACATCTGTGAATGAAAAAGGTGCTCCCCCTCTTCAAGGTCTGTTGGTTCTTTTGGTTGAATTGTTGTAGTTGCGACAATAGAAGTGGGGTCTATGTCGATGATCTATCCTCTACAAGTATTTTCTGAATTAGATTTAGAATCAGGGTTCGACTCCTTTTCTTTGATCTCGACCACCAATGACTATTTTGAGAGAAATTCATCGGTGTTTTTCCAGGGGATTTTGTGGAAATCGCACCATTTTCCAGTGTCCTTCTTTGTATTTTCGTTACCCTTGTTTTCGTGTGGCTTGGACTAGTTTTATGAAGATTGGTTGTTAGGGCCGTATTTACCATACCTTGGTTGTTGCATATTTGTAGAGCCAAAATCCCGCTTGTTCTGGTGCTTAAATTTCTGCTCGATTTTAGCAACATATCGATAAGAAACACCCAATGATGAGATGTCCATAAAATCCATTTTAGTTTGGATGTATCTATGTTGAGCGCCTTGGTATTTCAGAACCAGATGTCACTCAGAGTCTTTGATACCCAACTTGGTGTGCAAGGAATGTAATTTATTGGTGAACTTCGACACTTCTTGGCTCCCATATTGCCGCAGTTTGGTCCATCTCATGTACTGGTCATCATAGTTTCCAACAGGGTAATATTGTTCCTTGAATGCATCCACAAAAAAATCCCAAGTGGGCTCGACCCCATATATTCCAGAATCCTCTATGGAACTTTTCTCCCAGTAATATTCCCACCAATATTTGACATGAGGGAGAGCCTTAAGGAGTGAGAAGGTGATATTTTCCCTGTCAGAGAAATTATGAACAAAGAAATAACTTTCTAGCAAATTTAAGCATTTTTCTAGGGCATTTACATCTATCTGTCCTTCAAATATGGGAATATTAAAATTAACTTGTACCTTGAAAGGCAAGGTGCCTCCAAAGTGGTCTCTTGATGAATATGCTCCTATTGTTACCGGTAGACGCTGAATTATGTGGGAAAAATTCTCCATCATTTCGTCCCTCTGTCGCGTGAGAGAATTCTCAAGAAACAGATTAATAGAATCAGCTGCTCTGTCGTTTTTATTTTCTTCCTCCATGGAGGGTTTCTTGGATGTGCAAGAGATATTTTCCTCAAGAGAGACAAGCTCGAGACCCAACTTCCTATATTTAGACCTCGTCGAGGACATGCACTGAAAAAAAATGATCAAGAGCAACCTGCTCTGATACCACTGATCCAGATTATTTTTTACACAAAATGAGAGTGGAGATATAATAAAGAAATGTACAGAGATATCTCAAATATCCAATGATATAACAAATATATATCATATATGCAACTATAAACACATAGATACAATAATACACAATTTCTATTAATGAGTGAAATGTACAAAAGTATAGAAATACAGAATGAACAACTCACTAGAATGGTGGCAACTTATCTCCTAGAAGAGATGTGACAACTACTCACATTCACAAGAATATGAATTACAATGAGGCTCTAAATACCTTTTTAACATAAAGAAAATCCAAAACCCTAACCCTGGAAGATGAAAAGACAAAAGTTTTGTGGACCCCATTTTGGGTAGTTTGGTGTATCAACTTCCCAGGGGCGTAACTTTGACATACGATCTCCGTTTGGGGTGCACGATAGCTTGTTGGAAAGGTAGTTTCAAGGATATTCTTATTTTAGGGCTCAATCGAATCCTACAATTATCATTGAGGTGATTTAGCCATAAAAACCTTCATTTAGGCCCTCAAAATGGCCCCAAAAGTTTAAGAACCGAAAAAATGCTAGAAATAGTAAATTGCCAGAACATTGTTTGGAGCTAGTTGGGATAGGTGGGTGGCCAATGATATCCACCTGGATCAGGAATCAAGATATAGAGTCATATGAGTACCTAGAGTCTTGCAATCATTAGTGACAGGTTCTCCCACCATTGACAGTTGGGAATACATCAATGTCTCCCGATTGATGGATTCTTCAAGTGTTCGACCTCAACACCCTTACTTACACTTGTTAAATGTACTTGATTCCTTGACACCTACTTTCATTATCAGTGGGTTGTCTCACATTTTTTAATGGTATACCTCAATGACCAATAATCAAACTAAGTCTCATTGTGTTCAACTTCAACTCCTTTTTTCACATAATGTGGACTTGCACCTTCGGAGAATAGTGTAGAAGACCTCCAGTTTATAGTAGAAACATCCCATATATGTTGTTTTCTTTCATCATACAAGTACCTGTATGAATTCAGTGATCATGGAATATCATATTGTACTCCATTGTATATAGATATATTCAGTTGATTTTGAGACTGGACTACACTATGTATTGTTCATGACTATGACAGCCTATGGAATATGTCCACTTTGTATTTCCTATTCATGGCCATGAACAACTATTTGATATATATCCACATGGATCTACAGTGTAATCAAGTTTGGAATCCATGTGTACTGATTCAATATGAATTGTAATATTCTCATGGGTAACTTGTTTTTCTAGCTGGGTCCTCATTACTCCACTTCTGGGAATTATAATGTATTTCAGCCATCGTGCATACTCCTTTGACCTCACACATTAGGGGGCATCTGTTATAGTAATTTTTTCCAGACTCCATACATATTTATTTGATGGCCTTTCATTTCCCTATAAAAACTCAAGTTCCCCTTTTTGTTCATTCCAGAGTAAAAAATTCAAAGTTTTGTACATATACGTGGGTCACAGTCAGACAACTAGCTTATACGTAGGTTGCTCCATTACAACCCGTGTGCATCGGGTTTTGTTCTCAAAAATTAAAAAATATGTTGGGTTTCCATGTCATGTCATGAGATCCATGATCCTTGACCTTCCACATACTGGAAACGTTTTGGCTCGACCCTTCAACTCCATTTGAAGGCTATAAATTGAGCCCTATACAATCCTTGAACATCATATTCATAGTTGAGAGCACAAACACTATGGAGAAATTTCACCTCATATTGAGTCTGCATCCCTTTGTCCTTGAAAGTATGAACTTATTGTGTTCATCCCCCAATATCTTCCTATCTTGAGATGGAGAAACTCAATGAATCCTACTATTTGCGAGCTTGCCTTTGTGGAGGATTGAAGTGGTGAAGCCCCAATTGGAGGGGCTTAGTTTCTTGGTTCTGATAAGTGTTGTTATATAAGTTTTTCACCTGTGTACTTTCGTTGATTACATTAATAGATATACTCTTTTATAATCCAATTATATGTCACAAATATTTGTATTACTTTCCATGGGCGTATTTTTAATGCATGTTAATGGATTGTGACAGTTTATATGCTAACATTCTATATATTTTCTATATGCTTGTGTATCTTGGATGTTGAGGACAAGTTGTAGGCATCAAGCTCATTCGTGGTCTTCTTTGGACGTCCAGACGAGGTAGTTTTCTAGCCTTCTCTTGTTAGCATTTCCATTTATCTAGAATACTTGAGATTAAATTTGATTTCTAGGTGTCATTTCATCTATTGTGGTTTTCCCCTAGCCACAGAGATATTTTCCTCGTAACACTGTAGACTACCTTTCAAAGGAGGAAGAGAAAAAGTTAGGATAAATTTGAAACAAGAAATAAGAGATTTTGGATTTAGAGGAGTCAAAGTGGTACCTCAAAAGAAGGGTGGTATGACTTCAGGAAGGTGACAAACAATAACTCAATTTTTTTCACAGTTATGAAAATCATCAGAAGAATATGAATTTGATTGCTTTAAACATAAATTTAGAGGGTCAATTTGTATCCTCATTTCCACAGATTGCCAGCGTTGGGGTTGGTTATTTTTTGGGTCTTTATTTAGAACCCCCAAGTTGTCCTATCATGGAAATATTAAAATTGGTCGAGCTTTTCCCTAGATCAATCATAGCGGAGATGAATGAGTTCCTTTAGGAAGAAATTTTGGAGGGGGAAGTCTTGGCCACTATTGAAGCTTTCCAAAAAATTAATAGTCCAGGTCCATATGGACTTATAGTGGAGTCCTTCCTTGGTTTCTATGATTTAATAAAATATGACTTAATTAAGGTGGTTCAAGAATCGCAAAGAGTGGAAAAATCCTTGGCTCCTTCAATAAGACTTTCCTGGCATTGATTCCTAAAAAAAAGGAGACGACCTATTTTGAGGATTTTAGAGCAATAACCTGTTGTAACATGATATGCAAGCTCATTTCTAAGATTATAACCAATTGGATTAAACCAATCTTGAGAAACCTTATTTCCAAGGAAAAATTTTGGTTCATGTTTAAAAGACAAATTCATGATGTTGTTGCTTTGTCCCAATAGGCCATTCACTCCCTCAAGACCAAAAACGTGTCGTTCATTTTCCTAAAAAATAATTTACCAAAGGCCTATGACAAAGTAAACTAGACACTCCTAAGGATTTCTCTAATCCAAATGAACATGAATTTAAATAATGTCAGTTGGATTATGATTTGTATTGACTCAGATTCATCATTAGTTTTAATAAATGGTTCCACGTCCTCTTTCTTTAGGTTGTCCATAGGCCTGAGACATGGATTCCCCCTCTCTCCTATCCTTTTTCGTATCATGGTAAATGGTCTTAGAAAACATATTGAAAATGCAAAGAGGACATGGCTTCTTAAAGGAGTTAAAATTGTTGCTGAGGTTTTCCTAACTCATATGTTATTTGTTGATGACATAATGATCTTTGGTGTAGGTAAGGTGCATGAATTTAAAATGATTAAGTCTATCCTATGTTTGTGTTTCTCTGCTACAGGCATGCCAATTAATATGGAAAATTAAAATTTTCTAGCATGTTTCTTCGAGAATGATCTTCTGGGATAGTTGGATGCTTGTCTACCATTTATGAGGAAAAATATTGATGAATGGATCAAGTACCTTGGGTTCAAACGTAAACCTTATGGTTATAGGATGGAGAACCAGTTATGGCTTCCTAGGAAAATTCAGGCAAGGGTTTCAAATTGGGTATTCCATTTTCTCTCAAGAGGAGGTTTTCTGGTATATTGGGCATCCATTTCTAAGATCCCCAAAGGCATTCTCTCCAAGATAAGGAAAATATGTTTCCAATTTTTATGGTAAGGAAAAATGGAAGCATTAGGCATCCCATTAATTAAATGGTATCAAATTGAAATGCCAAGTGGATGGGGAGTTAAAAATATCTTCTTGTTCAGTAAGGTGCCTCCTAAAAAGAGCCTATGGAGGCTTGCTCACAATTCTATGCTTTGGGGTCAGGTGATGGAATCAAAATACTTCTGGAAGATTAATAGTGGATTGGTTCCGTGAACTTGTTAAACCAATGGTAAATTTCTTAATTTTCTGTAGAGTGATGGTGGAGAATTTTCCACTCATTGGAGACTAGATTGCATGGAATATAGGGAATGGTAAAAGAGTTTGAATTGGGGAAGAACCATGGGAAGATGCTTACAATGACTTCAAATTACCTGTCAGGTTTATCTAAGACCTTCATAATTTAGGATTTATCTCAATTTGGGAAGCAAAAAATAAAGATAAAGATGAGGCTGAGTGCATTGTGTGAAAATCTTCGATTGGCTTGGGGCTAGAAGGGGAAAAATATGTTGAATGGGCCTCTTATGTAGTGTTACTAAAATCCAATTTCATTTTCCTAAGGGAAGAAGATCATGACACCTTATGCTCGTTGAAAAACCCAATGAACATAAAGTATAGAGTAAATATGGGGTATCTCTTGCTGGTAGAAGCTAATTTTCAATATCCAAATATGTGGTGGTGGGAGGATATCTGAAAATGGAACACCCCTTTAAAATTAATATTGTTTTCTTGGCTTAATTTTAATCAAAACATCCTTATGTGGGATGTGGGGTTGAAGCAGGGTTGGACGGACCCTAGTAGGTACACACTTTGTAATTTGGTGGAGGAATCTACCTCCCATCTATTCATTTAATGTTAGTCCACACAACAAGCCTAAAGAGTAGTCTACGCTTTGTTTAAAGTTAATTTATGGTCATTAGGAAACAACCTAGAAGAGTGGTTTTTTGACTAGAAAAAGACACAGATAGCCAAGGACTTCAATTATGCTCCTGGAATCTTCGTGTACTTTATTTGGTGGGCCAGAAACATGTCTATTTTTCATGAAAAATATATTCATGCAGAGGTAGTTGTTGGGATTATTTTCAAAATTTCCTCTGAGTTTAAAAACAAGAAGAAAAAAGTCAAAGTGTCAGTCCCAATTATGCTTGAAATGAAAGAAGGAATCTCGTGGGGCTTCTTTGATGGGGCAAGCCAAGGCCATCCTTTGTTATACAATGTTGGAGCCATTCTCTTTATTTCCAAGGATCATTATTTTAGGGTGAGTTATGCACCAACTAGAGGGACAAATATGAAGGAATATTTTTTTGCAACGTGGACCCTTTTGTTTTTTTCTAACATGCTGAATTTGAGGAACGTGCAAGTGTTTGGTGATTCCAAGGTGGCAACTGACTAGGCTAATAATAAAGTGAAAATTCAATTGGTGACCCTACACCCCCTCCTAATTCATATCCACTCCACCATGGCTAAGTTTGAATGGTCCTCTTTCACTCATATCTATAGGGAGCTCAACTAGATTGCATACAATATTTTTAAGAAAGCTTTGGAGTTGGGTTTTGGTTCCTTTATCTCTTAGGAATATTATGAGGGTCACTTATGTGATGAGAAATCCTTCCTCCTTTAGTTATTGACCAGAGACAATGAATAGAGTGAATATTTTCTAAATAATTTTAAGGATGTGGAAAGAATAGTATGTATATAAGAATCTTTTGATGTAAAGGGAATATACAGGTTAGCAAGTAGGAAATGTTTATAAGAGATTTTTTATTTCTTGGATGCAAAAAAACTAGACCAAAATATGTATACTCATTTTATATGAATACAATCTTTTCTTTCCTTTTATATATATATATATATATATATATAATTTAAATTAATTTTATTAACCAATTAAAGGTTAATAAAATTTAAAAAAATACTCCAATATAACTCCACACATATATATGTTATAAGAACAATATCTAGAACGTAGCACTTCGAAAATATCATTTGAAATTATGTTTATATGAGGAGATGCCACCATATTTCCACACAAATGATGAGATCTTTAGGAAACTATACCACCAACATAAGTAATGAGCATTTACACTATCAAGATAATGAATGAAGCAATATATAAATTATTTATTTGTAAACAGTGATACATTTTGATCCCGTGCACTACATTTTGCAAATAGTGACAATTTTATAAGAATGCTCATTTATGAATTAGAATGATCTTTCTCCTAATTTTCTCTTTCTCATTGGGTGGAGAGAAGTCCAATGCTAGTTTTCTCTTTCTCATTGGGTGGAGAGAAGTTCAATGTTAGTGAGAGGTAATATTTATCAGTTCAACTAGAAAAAATAATCTAACTAATATGAAAGTGAAGAAGTTAGGATGCAATTTAAACAACAATATCATTTAGAACCATCCTTATAAATGAAATATAATGATTGCTAATTTTTTATGCAATTAATAAATCTGTCTTAATATGTAATTATCTTTAGTGTATATAATCCAATGTTATTGATGATAATTGTCATCTATATGTAATTATTATGGGTCACTAGGAAAATATTCTTATTATTTGGAAGAACAATATTTGGAACTAACATCATTAAAATAAACAATTAAATCCACAACCCATCCTCGATTGAACTTCATCATCAAGTCCACACATTGATTTTAGTATACTTTTTCGTCTTCGTTTGCTCTGTTCTCATCTCAAAAATCAGAAACGGGGAGGGGAACATGCGAGTCATCCCCAATGAAGATTCCTTTGTAGACGATATCGGCAAGGCCACCTTTGATGAAGGGGTCGACCTAGTACACCCAATTGTCGGTGAAGTCTTCGTTCACAACCACAGGGCCAAAGGAGTGGGCGAGGTTCATGGAGCCTCCAGAGAAGGGGCCTGCAACCAATATGTTGGAACTCACGATGAAGCCAATGGAAATGGGAGCGATGGTTCCCAGTTTTCCCTTCTTTAGGTCAACTATGGTGTTGTAGATGGTATAGACGAGAGAGAATGTGATAACGATCTCCATCACCACGCACTTGTCGGTGCTCATTCTCGACACCATGATGTGAATGGGTGTGATCTGCATTGCAACCAAGAAACACCAATAATATCATTACCTCTATCAATTAGTATCCAAACTATCATGACATAACGTCTTTCATGTGGCTTACCAAACTGTCGGTGGGGAACTTCAAGAGGAGGCAGGAAATGATGTCACCGAGGAGCTGAGCAATCCAATGAAAAACATCATAGAGAAGCATGATGTGGTCACCTAGGGTGAGGCAAAAAGTGACCATCGGGTTGACATGACCACCTGAAATGTTATCTGCGATGGAAACAACCACAAAGAGTGCGAGGTCATGAGCCACTCCCACCCTGATGCAGGTAAAAGTAAGGGTATGGGTAAGGGAAAAGGTAAAAGTGAGGGAAATGCAACAAAAGAGAAGAGTAAAAAATAAGAAAAGGAAATAGAAAGTGAGGGTAAAGAAGGTGGCAAAGATGAGGATAAAGGTAAAATTCAGGGTATGGGTAAGGGTAAAGATATAAGCTAGGGAATTCCAGCAAAAAAATTGCATTCAAATGACTTCGAAAAGTCCAGAGAAAGAAAAGAGAAGATGTCTCAGGAAGCTAAAGTATTAAGTAGTGTTCTAGATGATCTCAATGCCCCATCACTAATGGTGGAATCATTGAAAATGATGATAGCTGAGAGAGATGAAAATATTAAATAGCTCAATAATGAACTCGTGTAGAATCGAAAGGCACAATATTTGGGATGTGACATGGAGATACAAAATTTGAAATCCCAAATTGTTGATTTGAAATAAAAATTACATAGTACAACAATAATTGATGCAATGCCAATTTTTTCTGCTGCATCGGAGAAAAAATATTTGAGGGAATAAGAGATTGAGAATGAAGTACAAAAATTCAGGGGTCAATTGGCTGACGTTCGATCCAAACTGAAAACATAAAAGGTGTCAGACAATTGGCTTAGGTTGATAGAAAGTTGGTATGGATTGTTGGTTTCCATTGATTTCAACTATTGGAAAGTGATATTGTAGATTGATGTCAACCCTTAGTGATTGATGTCAACCCTTGGAGAAGCCTGGTAGCGAATTCTGGTAGCACAAAGGCTTGGGTAAGGGACAAGAGTCTCTTTGAGGTATAATGGCATGAAGATCAATGAATTTACATGTAATACTATTCTATATGGATAGTACATGTCATGTCATTTTTGGTGATATGTGGAACGTCACATAACTCCTCACGGTTAGAGAGTTATGGCCTTGTGAAGTTGGAGAACCCTCATGAGTTATCTAGAATCCCCTAGAAGGTCAAAGAAGTCAAATTACTCTAGAAACTCCTAGAAGAAGTTGACTAGTCAAAGTGGATGAAACTGGGATTTAATCATGGGTATAGTTGTTGCATTAAGAAAATAGTTAAAAATAAATTAGTTGCAATAAGAATTTGTGAGTTTGGTAGTTATGGTAAAGTAGTTGTGATGAGAAGATTGAATAGTCAAAGTGGTTGACCAAGAAATAAATTAAATAATAAAGTGGTTGCAACAAGAAGTTAGTTAAGGGAAAAAAAGCTATGAATTGAATAATTATATAAATGTTAGTTGCAACAAGAAGTTTTGAGTAAAGAGAAATTATTTAAATAATAAAGTAGTCAAAGTGGTTAAGTGGACAAAGTCGCTAAGTGGACAAAGTTGGTTAAGTGGACAAAGTGGCTAAGTGGAAAAAATGGTGAAGTGGACAAAGTGGCTAAGTGGACAAAGTTGGTTAAGTGGAAAAAGTGGATAAGTGGACAAAATGGTTAAGTGGACCAAGTGGCTAAGTGGATAACGTAGTTAAGTGGATACTTCTAGAGGAAGCTACTTGGAGAGTATAAATAAGAGAGCAGGGGTCTCCCATTTGTATCCATTTAGCATATTGAATATCTACAAGTGACTGAGGTAACCAAAGGATATCTAAGGCTAATTTTAGAGGGAAGGTGAAGTAAACAAGGCCAAAATTTAAGGGAGGATAAATTCTTTTGATGATGCTTTCTAAGGTATGTTATTTACAGGTCATCTCACCATTTTCGTAATAATTTGTTTTATAGAATGATTCAGACCGCGAAATATGGATACCGTTTAGAAAACATATCCAAGTAACTGTGATACAAATTTCATCTTGTGGTTCATTGTATTTTGGGAGTTACACTCTGTGGAAAATAGGGTTTGTGGCTAGTTCTGAAACTAGTCTAAAACATGTGTTTCAGGTAAAAATGTCATAACTTCTTCATAACATATCAAAATTAAGTAAGACCAAATGTATTGGTTAAAGTACAATATGTAGTATGTTTTGTACCATTTTCATATCTATACAACCAATATACTGTGTGGGGAATTCTCTACAAGTTCGATCTCTAGAATAATCCAGAATTCAAGAAGGTATGCCATTTTTGCTATAAATCCTTTTCTGAGAGGTTCCAAGTAGTGAAACATGGAGGAATTGTATAAAAGACATTGAAGAACATTGTGTACCATTTTCATATCTTTATTCATTACAAGTACATAGTTATGATTATTGCAAGTTAGGGTTGTTGACTAATCCAAAATTATTCATGTGAGACTAAAGTAAAGTTTGATGAAAATACTAGTTTCTTGTTGTTAAAGTTAAGGAACGTTTGTAGGTATGCGATTATTTACACCAGGTTTGTTATAGAGTTACAAATCATATTTGGATGATGAAATTGATGAGGGCTTTTGGTTGAGGTATGTGTTGGGTATATGGTTGAGACAAGTAGTTGATGAGTCGACACATACATGAGGTGTATAGTTGATGATGCTGGTACATTTTGATGAGTCATAGTTGATGAGTAGTTGATGCATGATTGGTACATACTTGGTACATGGTTGGAGGCACTTGTTAGTAGTATTATTGACACATGGTTTATGGATGATGTAACATACTTGTCTTGGTATATTATTAGNTTGTGTTATGCTTGGTTGATGCACATCTTGGTGATATTGTGCATATGGTTGAGAGTTGTCTTGGTGATTGATCTTAGTGAGTAGATTTGATTTGGTTGATAAGATTGATGAGACAAGTTTTTGTGATAGGTTATTTGGATAGGTTATTGTGACAAGTTATTTGTACAGGTTTGGTGCATGGTTGATGCAATTGTTTATGGTACAGGTTGAGGTACAGGTTGATGTATGGTACATGTTGGAACAACTTATTGGTACATGTTGTTACAGGTTGTTTGGTGCAGCTTGATTGGTACAAGTTTACAACAATATATCTCATAGTGATAGTGTGACAGTGGTTCCATCATTCTACTTATTTTTCAGGGTAGTTGGATGGGGAAAGGATAGGTGGTTGTAGCCACCTTCCAGTTGTATCTAGAGAACATAGGGGGTTGTAGCCTCCTTTTGGTTGTAGCTAGAGAATTGGGGAGTTGGAGATTCCATCAGGTTGTAGCCTGAGAAACTAGGTGGTTGTAGCCACCTTCCGGTTGTAGCTGGAGAACATAGGGGTTGTAGCCTCCTTTTGGTTGTAGCTAGATAATTGGGGAGTTGGAGATTCCCTCAGGTTGTAGGCTAAGAAACTAGGGGGTTGGAGCCTCCTTCCAGTTGTCACTGGAGATTTGGAATTTGGTGCTTACTTGAATGTATTTCTTGACATATAAGAAAAGCATTCTGTGGTTTTCTCCCGCATTGGGTTTCCATGTAAATATTGGTGTACTGTGAATTGTGTGGATGTGTTTTTTATTGTGTATTTTGCACTTATGAATGTTAATTCTTATGATATAGTAAGATATTGATGATGAAAAATGAACATGGTTGAATAAGTAAAAGAATATACTTTGTGGTTTAAATGATTAATAATTGGTATAATTACTCATTACTGATTCACCCCCTCTCGCAGTAATCCAACAATTGGTATCAGAGCATGTTCCTTCAAGAAACAATTTAACCACTGGAAGAAGATCATGGATTATTCTGAGAATTGTGTACCACTATTTAATGGTCAGAATGGTTTAAAGTATGAGATATGGAGCAGAATGACGAAAGTATTTTTATAGGAACAGGGGTATTATATTTGGCCATCAGTTGTTACAGGATATGATAGTTCAAAAAGGGAAAAGATGGAAGCCAAGAAGGAATTGAAGAAGAATAGAAAAATAGAAATGGATTTCATCTGTGAAGGATTACGTAATCCGGTAAGAGACAAGGTTGGTAAATTTTCATTAGAGAAATAACTTTGGGATAAGTTACATGATATATATTATTCACTCATCACAGATTCATAAAATGCCAAAGAAGATGTAGGTACAGATCAAGAAGAAAGATGTTCACCATGTCAAACAGATTCATAATATGAAGAGTACATAATCAACATAAGTATGTTGTTTTGCTTTAATTGTGAAAAACACGGACATCTTGAAATGGAATGCCATGAAGGAAATGAGACAGAAAAAATAATTAAAAAAGAAGACAATCATGAAGTAGAATTGATCAGTGCTTTAGATGAACTAAGAAAAGAAAGAGAAGAAAACAAGTCACTCAAGAAAGAATTGATGAAACAAAAGGAAAGTGTTCACATTTTTGAAGAAGCCCAATAGGTCATCAAGAACTTAAGAACTCATCTAGAAGAATCCAAAAAGATTGAATAAAATATTAAAGATAAAAAAAAATATTTGGAAGCCAACATAGTAGCACAGAAGGAAGAAGCAGAAATGAGAGAGAATATATTGACAAATCATCTTAAGGAAAGAACTAACGATCTAAACCAGCTTGAGTCAAAGTTTGGTCAAGAAGATAAAATACTTGAAGAAAAATAATCACGTTAAAACTTCAGCATGAAGAAGTGAAGAGAACAGAAGAAGTCATGAAGTCTCAAATATTAAAGAGAGAAGAAGAGGTTGAGAATCTTGAAGAATAAGTTGTCACATTTAGAAGTAAAATCGTCAAGCTCAACAAGAACGTTGAAGAGACAAAAACATCCACATCAGCAATAGAGAATGAAGAGAATCACTCTAAGTTTCTAGAAAAGAAGAATGAAGAAAAGAAAAGGAGTTATGCAGAAGTACTTAAAGGAAGGAATCATGGGCAATTAGAATCTAAGAAAACTAATAAAGATACATCTTCAAGAAGATCATCCATGTTCAAGCCACAAAGAAGCTTCAATCATGATCATGATCAGTCAAGGAAAAAATTTAGAAGGACTACACCACAAAGAAGATCATTCACTCCCAGGTATTGAAATTTCTTTTATTGTCATTGTTTTTATTGTACTAACTTTGGACATAAGGTTGGAGATTGCAGGGATTATAAAAGAAATGTTCAAGAAAGAAATTTCTATGTGGCCCCACGTAACATTGAATGTTACAAATGTCATAACTATGGACACATATCTCGTGATTGTAGAAGCATGATCGATACTTCCATGAAAGAGAACAATGATATCAGATATAAGAAAGTATGGATAAGAAAACAGGAAGAACAGGTGAACAAAGACCAAGTCCCAGAGATCGCAAGATTGGCAATAAAACGAGATGAAGAAAAATCTATAGAGAAAAATGAAAGATGTCAGTTACAAAAAGATTTGGAAAAGAAATGAAAGAAAATAAGGACAGGAAAATAAGGAACATGTTCAAGAGATTGTACTTTCAGGTATTGTAGTGAAAGATGAATTCACAGATAGAAAGAAAGAAGTCAGAGTTCAGATAGATGATGAATCTACCGATGAAGATGATGATGAATCTGCATCAGAGAATGAACTATTCTGAGCCATCTGGCTTAGATACTCCAGGTAATATCAATAATAGACATGAGGAGTCTATGCGGTAGCTGAGACGGACCAAAGAACCATCCTTCGAGCAGCTTGCAGAGTTTGAGTAGACAAATTCAAAGCATTTATTTAGAATAAGTACAATATAATAGATTAATCAGTTGTAGTAGTGAATACTTCATGATAATACAATGACATATGAGTCAAAATTATGGATAATTGTGTAGCAGAGTCTTGGAAAGTATGGACAAAGATGGATTCGTAAGAACACTTAGCAGGTTTGGAAAGATATATGACAGTGGATAAGAGCATGGATTCATAGATTGGTTCACAGAGCAGTTCAGAGACAAAGGAACATTATCATAATGGATGATAATTACACAGAAATATTTTAATGCTTATTCTTGAATGCTTTTCATATATGTCAATTGATTACACAAAGAAGCACCAATGGACAATAACTCCAAAAGGAAACATGTATATGAAGACTTATATTTTTTCTACACAACATCTTGTAGAGAAGTCAAGAGAGAGAAACATAACAAAAAAGATAGGTATAAATATCATTCAGATAAGTTGTCAGACAGAGAGGTAAGAATAGAGGTATGATTCCAAGGGAAGATATTCATTGGATGCAGGATAGAGAGTTAGATTCTTGGAGAGAGAGAACATAAGCATGTTTCTAGGGGGAGAGATTGTCACAAGGGAAGAATGAGTGATATGACTTCAATGTTGCATCAGAGTGATACCCTTTTTCAAAGGGGGGAGATACTATTCATATGAAGGGAGAGAGAGTAATTAGAGGCTTATAAACACAAAGAAAAATCAAAGGCACGTATATAGGGGGAGAAACTCGAAAGGGAGATACCCTTTTCCATTGATGTCAAAGGGGGAGAAATAGAAACATTGATGAGGAGTATAAGCATGAATATTAGCATGACTAAATGTTGTTATCAATGTTGGTGTTTCCATCAATGACAAAGGGGGAGATTGTCAGATAGTTGGATTAGGTTGATAGAATGCTGGTATGGATTGTTGGTTTTCATTTATGTCAACCATTGGAGAGTGATATTGTATATTGATGTCAACCCTTAGTGATTGATTTCGACCCTTGGAGAAGCATGGTAGTGAATTCTGGTAGCACAAAGGCTTGGGTAAGGGACCCGAGTCTCTTTGAGGTATAAGGGTATGAAGATCAATGAAT
>JASDQU010103757.1:49096-60490 GCA_032191745.1 Picea mariana
TGAGCAAAAGACAGGCTGTAGTGGCACTTTCAACTACAGAATCTGAATACATGGCAGCCACTCATGCAAGTAAGGAAGAAGTATGGTTACAAAGATTGTGTTCAGGTATTGGGTTGGTACAAGAAGCTGTAAGGATAGAGTGTGACAGTCAGAGTGCAATTTTCTTGGCAAAGAATCCTGCTTGTCATTCAAAGACAAAGCACATTGATGTTCAATATCACTTTGTGAGAGACATGATTGAAGAAAAAAAAGTATCACTGATGAAGGTAGACACTTTGAAGAATGTTGCAGATTCATTAACAAAATCTGTGAGCACTGAGAAGTTCTCTTGGTGTAGAGGATCCATGGGCATTGTTGACTATGTAGCCCTGTAACCCCCTGTGTGCAAAGAAAACAACAAGTGGGAGAATGTTGGGTATGTGTTATATTCTTTGCACGAGACGGAGTATTTGAGCATCTGCGTCGGGTGCATAGGGGGGTTAGAGGGGTGCAGGGGGGCGGAGCCCCCCGCGCGGGGGTTCGGGGGCAGCGCCCCCGAATTTTTTTTTTTCGGGCCGACAGATTTCCGCCGGGCCGACATATTTCCGGGATGACATATTTCTGGGACCACATGATATTAGGTGGTTTTTTGGCACATGGTTTTTGCTGATGGTTTTCTATTTCCGGTTAAGGAATTAGGGTTTTGGACTAATCTAGGTCATTGGGTTAGGGTTTTGGATGCCGTTGGCTCCTATATGTATATTGTATTGTAAACAATGTAACATAATGTATGAATATAATATATGCTGGTTTTCCCGGTTTGGGTTTCCAGGTGAAAAATCTCTGTGTAATGTTTGTGTTTGCCATTGTATCTTTTCTGTTCTTTTCTAAATATCAGTTTGTAGTAGATATTGTACAAGGTTAGAATTTACAAGTTCCACACTATAAAAATTGACAAGCGAACTTGCGGGATGGATGGCTAAAAAAATGCAATTCTATTGTTTCGTTTCATGTGAACAACACTTAGAGTTATGCAATATGCAAATTGACAGACGAAGCATACAACCAAGAACCAAGTAAACTCATGGATCGTATTCCTAGTCGTTGTTTTCTGTGCCCGTCACATTCACACTTCTTTCCAAGTATATATCTTGGCAGGAAATGGGATATCTGTTACAGATGTGAATATATTAGCCCTTCTTTTTCGTCTTCTATACTTAGCCAAATATCCGTTTCTCTTTTCCCTGAACTTTATCTTTCTCGTCACTTATTCTTTTTTTCTAAAATGTCTGGTTGCGCGAGTAGGCAGACTTGCGGATTCACGTTTGCACTCGTGCTCTTATATCGTGACACCAACCGATCGCTTCCCCATTCCATACCCAGTCACTTCTCCGACTGCGGATTCTCGGTAGTCAGGCTCTAGATTGGACTTCTATTGTTCCATGACATGCGAAGAATATCACGACTTCCACGATATACAAATTTACAACCGGAGTCAGATCATACCATCTTCCGTATTACAATATACCTATCATTCCCTCTTCCATGGTACACATTTTCAACTGATTATTCTGTGACCTCCAAACAACATTCAAAGTTCCGCGATATACAAATTGACACACGGACTCCAGGGATGACGGACTCAAGATTGCAATTGTTTACGAATGGAAAAGTGCTAAAATGAGCCACATACTATATTTACATCACAGAGGTTATATTAAAGGGAAAATCATGTCCTCTATAGTTTCGTGTCCTACAAACAACACCCATAGTTCTGCACTATACAAATTGACAGGCATACTTGCAGGCTGGTTGTCTAAAAAAATGGATTTCTATTGTTCTGTTTCCTACGAACAACACTTAGATTTCCGTGATATACAAATTGACAGACGAAGCATACAACCAAGAACCAAGTAAACTCACGGATCGTATTCCTAGTCGTTATTTTATGTGCCCTCCACCTTCGCACTTCTTTCCAAGTATATATCTTGGTAGGAAATGGGATATCTGTTACAGATGTGAATATACTAGCCCTTATTTTCCATCTTCTATACTTAGCCAAATATCCGTTTCTCTTTTCTGTGAACTTCATCTTTCTCGTCACTTATTCATTTTTTCGAAAATGTCTGGCTGCGTGGGTAGGCAGACTTGCAGGTTCATGTTTTCACTCCTTCTCTTATATTGCGACACCGACCGACCACTTCCCCATTCCATACCCAGTCACTTCTACGACCGCAGATTCCTGGTAGGCGGGCTCTAGATTGGACTTCTATTGTTCCATGACTTGCAAACAGTACCGTGAATTCCGCGATATACAAATTTACAACTGGACTCATATCATACTGTCTTCCGTATTACAGTCTACCTATCATGCCCTCTTCCATCGTACACATTTTCCACTGAAAACTTCCAAGACATACAATTTAACCATCGGGTGCTCACGTCTTTTGTGGAACTATTGTCACCCCATTTTGAAGCCCATCTGTCTGCTTTCCATACTTCGCCATTTCTTCGAATTTCTTTCGTAGATCGTCGGTTTGGCGGGTTCAAGAAATATCTAGTTCCTAATCGCTGTTTCCTATGCCCTCGCCCTTTTGCAATTAGCAATTATATATAATATCTTATTTCTAGGTATGTAATTAGCAAGCGTTAATTTCAAACATCATGGAATGTCATTTGCGCGTTGTTGGGTTGGTCCGTTCACGAAATCTTCAATCCTCGATTCTGAAAACGAGTTTGACCGACCGTTTCCCTATTCCACTTTCCTGAGATTCCACAAACATACAAACCGGCCGCTGAACTGCCCCATCATGCTCTCTTCCGGTTTACATGTTTTGCATTCAAAAATTCTGATACATAAAATTTGACCGTGGGACACTCGCCTCTCCTGAGTATCCCCCGTAACCCTATTTTGAATCCCATCCGACCATTTTTCATAACTTGCCATTCGTTCCTTGCTCTTCCTCGTCTCCCCAACCTTGGCACTTGTCTATAATAAAGAAATGTTTATATATATATATATATAGTACATTTTGCACTGAAAACTTCCGAGACATACAATTTGACTGTCGAGTCCTCACATTTCCTGTGGAACTATTGTCACCCCATTTTGAAGTGCACCCATACGCTTTCCATACTTCGCCATTTCTTTGAATTTCTTCCGCAGATTGTTGGGTTAGCGGGTTCAAGAAATATCCAATTCCTAATCATTGTTTCCTGTGCCCGTGCCCTTTTGCAATTCGCAATTAGCAATTATATATAAGAACTTATTTCTAGGTATGCAATTAGCAAGCATTAATTTCAAACATCATGGAATGTCATTTGCGTGTCGTCGGGTTGGTCCGTTCACGAAATCTTCAATCCTCGATTCCAAAAACTATTCCGACCGACCATTTACCTATTCCATACTTAGCCACTTTCCCGGGATTCCGCAAACATACAAACCGACCGCTGAATTGCCTCATCATGCTCTCTTCCATTTTACACGTTTTGTAGTAAAAAAATACGATACATAAAATTTGACCGTGGGACACTCGCCTCTCCTGAGTATCCCCCGTAACCCTAGTTCGAATCCTGTTTGACCACTTTTCATACCTTGCCATTCGTTCCTTGCTCTCCCTCGTCTCCCCGACCTTTGCACTTGTCTATAATAAATAAATTTATATNCCGAGACATATAATTTAACCATTGGGTGCTCACGTTTTCTGTGGAACTATTTTCACCCCATTTTGAATCCTGTCTGTCCACTTTCCATACTTCGCCATTTCTTCGAATTTCTTTCGCAAATCGTCGGTTTGGCAGGTTCAAGAAATATTCAGTTCCTAATCGCTGTTTCCTATGCCCGCGCCCTTTTGCAATTAGCAATTAACAATTATATATAAGATCTTATTTCTAGGTATGCAATTAGCAAGCATTAATTTCAAACATCATGGAATGCCATTTGCGCGTTGTCGGGTTGGTCCATTCATGGAATCTTCAATCCTCGATTCTGAAAATGAGTCCGACCGACCGTTTCCCTATTCCACTTTCCTGGGATTCTGCAAACATACAAACCAGCCGCTGAACTGCCCCATCATGCTCTCTTCTGTTTTACACATTTTGCAGTCAAAAATTCCAATACATAAAATTTGACCATGGGACACTTGCCTCTCCTAAGTATCCCCCGTAACCCTATTTTGAATCTCGTCCGACTGCTTTTCATACCTTGCCATTCGTTCCTTGCTCTCCCTCGTCTCCCCAACCTTGGCACTTGTCTATAATAAAGAAATGTTTATATATATATATATATAGTACATTTTGCACTGAAAACTTCTGAGACATACAATTTGACCGTCGGGTCCTCACGTCTCCTGTGGAACTATTGTCACCCCATTTTGAAGCGCACCCGTCCGCTTTCCATACTTCTCCATTTCTTCGAATTTCTTCTGCAGATCGTTGGGTTGGCGGGTTCAAGAAATATCCAATTCCTAATCGTTGTTTCCTGTGCCCGTGCCCTTTTGCAATAAGCAATTAGCAGTTATATATAAGAACTTATTTCTAGGTATGCAATTAGCAAGTGTTAATTTCAAACATCATGGAATGTCATTTGTGCATCGTCGGGTTGGTCCGTTCACGAAATATTCAATCCTTGATTCTGAAAATGATTCCGACAAACCATTTTCCTATTCCATACTTAGCCACTTTCCCAGGATTCCGAAAACATACAAACTAGTCGCTGAACTGCCCCATCATGTTCTCTTCCGTTTTACACGTTTTGCAGTAAAAAATTACGATACATAAAATTTGACCGTGGGACACTCGCCTCTCCTGAGTATCCCCTGTAACCCTATTTTGAATCCTGTCTGACCACTTTTCATACCTTTCCATTCGTTCCTTGCTCTCCCTCATCTCCCCGACCTTTGCACTTGTCTATAATAAATAAATGTATATATATATATATATATATAGTACATTTTGCACTTAAAACTTCCGAGACATACAATTTGACCATCAGGTCCTCACATCTCCCGTGGAACTATTGTCACCCCATTTTGAAGCGCGCCCGTCTTCTTTCCATACTTCGCCATTTCTTCGAATTTCTTCCGCGGATCGTCAGGTTGGCGGGTTCAAGAAATATCCAATTTCTAATCGATGTTTCCTGTGCCTGTGCCCTTTTGCAATTAGAAATTACCATATATATATATATATATAAGATCTTATTTCTAGGTATGCAATTAGAAAGCGTTAATGCTACACCAGGATTTGAGGAAATCTCCCATTAATACACATAAAACCAAAATTTTCGGATGGTTATATTATCCCTTCCGAGTGTTAATTTCAAACATCATGGAATGTCAGTTGTGCGTCTTCGAGTTGGTCCATCCATGAAATCTTCAATCTTCGATTATGAAAATGAGTCTAAGCAATCGTTTCTTGTCCTCGTACTTAGCCACTTTCCCAATATTCCACAAATATACAAACCGGCCGCTGAACTGCCCCATCATGCTCTCTTTCGTTTTACACGTTTTGCAGTAAAAAATTCCGATACATAAAATTTCACCGTGGAACACTCGCCTCTCCTGAGTATCCACCGTAACCCTATTTTGAATCCCATCCGACCGCTTTTCAGACCTTGCCATTCGTTCCTTGCTCTCCCCCTTCTCCGTGACCTTCACACTTGTCTATAATAATTTTTTTTTTGTTTTTAATGTATGTATGTATGTATATATATATCTTGTTTCTAAATATGCAATTACTGACATTTAATTCTAACATCTCATTGTGCAGGAATTGTATATATTGTCATTGATGGGCGAAAGTCTCAAGGAGATCTCCTATTAATACGCATTAAACCAATATTTTTGGGGGGTTATATTATCCCTTCCGAGTGTTGATTTCAAAATCATAAAACGTCGTTCACACGTCGTCGGCTTGGCACGTTCACGAAACCTCCAATCCTTAATTTCTCTTCATCGTACCCACCACCTTCGCACTTCTAAATATGAAATAAGTAAGCTTTACTGCTAATAGTTCATCATGCACCACCCATACAGATTATCATTAATCATCAAAAGGCTCGAGGAGCTTTCCCATTCATAAGCATTTAACCAATATTTTGTGGAGAGTTACATTATTGGCTCCAACTGTTCATTTCAACCATCGTATGGAGCAATCCAACGTTCTCATAAACCTATGGCATCAACTTGAAAACAACTCTATGGAGATACAATAAACATATTTGGGCGCGAGGACCAGAACTTACAGTGGTCCAAGGCATATTCTTATTACTCAACCCCTGCCGCCTAGAACCAAGTAATTTGGACCTATGGGATTGCTCGTGCAGGCTGTGTCCCTGAAGTTTTTGATTGTAAGGAGCTGGTATCTTGGTGCTATGATAAATTTATTTCAGACAAAAGAATTATTCCACTTCGGGACCGCTCTTCTGTTTCTTTGTCACCTCAGGTCTTCCGCCAGATGTTAAGATTGCTAGAACCAACATTGACGTTCAGAGGAAAAGATTACAAACAGTTCCTAGCAAAGCATAATAACGGGTTGGACCTCTTGCCCCATTTATTGGAATACCCTATTGTAATTCCTAAATATATCACAAGCTTGCATGTTTGTTTATTTAGAAATCCATTTTGCGAAATTGCCTGGATGTTTACAAGAATAATGGGACAAGATTCTACATCAACTGTTTCTTAGATGGATCTTTATATTTTGTATTTCATAGTCAAGGAACAAGCCATTTTTTATTGGGGCAAGTTAATTTCTCATGAAATATGTTCCCAATTGTCAAGCTTCAAAAAGGAAAAGAAATTTTATATGTCATCCTACTTATTTTTTGCCATAGCACATTGCTGCCAGTTTCCAGAACTGTCTCTGTCCAAGAATGTCAACTGGGAATTCGACCTAGTAACGTTCTGGTACCAGGCCTTGTGGAAGCACAAGTATTCCCACTATTTTTATGAGTTTTTTAATGGCTTCATATCTGTTTTCAAAGTTTTGTTGTTAGGAGAAGATGCTCCCCGCATATCTGAACAGGAAACCAATTTTTTGGATAGGAAGGGGACACTTGAAAATTTGGATAATTACACTGTGATAAGGATTTTTGGATCCAGGGAAAAACCTGCTCTCCTTCCATGTCACATTACGGACATAATGTTTGTTTCAGAATTAGTATGACAATACAACTACTGGTTGCATCTATTCCAAGAGAAGAGAAAAAAATAGTTCATTCCTCTGCCTTGGAAAGTTGGGGACTTCGTGTTGAAAAACGTCAAAAAAATTGATGAATTCATAGCACATTATAGCAACTTCAACCTGAGATATGCTGAAATCCTATCGGGGTTCAACCTCGATAATATTTTTCGACAACATTTACAAACACTTGGCTTCGACGATTGTTTTTTCAAAAAAAATCTGTTCGAAAACAGAGAAACTGGTGACAACACTCCTACTTTTGATGCCGATGACCTAGACACATTGCAAAGCAACACTAAATTGTACAGACAATAGGGGAAAAACACCAATGACAAGAGTGTTCAATCGACAAAAAACACTCCAAAAAGTATGATATCTCAGAGCATCGCTCCAATGGCCCACCACAACAACAAAGTAACTCAGAGTTCTTCAAACGAAGGAGGAGATAGCGACCCTCTTGACTCTAAAATTGATAGTTCTCACAAGATTCCAGTAGACAAGAAGAGAAAAAAAACTGTGGGATAGGCGGAAGAGCCCGAAATTCAGAGTGAGAACATGGAACTTGAGCCTGATATGGATAGTGTGCTCTACTACCTTGATCAGACCGGATATGCCATCCAACATAGTCGTCCAATGGACATATCCGATACTGAAAATTTTGACGAAGATGAATCCTTCGTGTTCCAAAGCGCTGTTTTTGACAACCAGTTCAAAAAATTGATCATTGAAAAAAAAATGTAAAAAATAAGAAAGGAAAATCTCATTCATAGGTTAGCCTTGCTAACATGGCCATCCCAAATATGTCAAATTCACATAGCAAGCAGAGATGCACTTCATGATCCCATTGGAGGCATCGAGGACGAGAATTCCAGACTGAAGGACCGGGTCAAGGAATTGGAAGAGGCTTTGATTCCTATGCCATTGCTTGCCAATCCTTTGGCAATAGCCATGCCTTCCACCCCTGCAACCAACTTAAAAGGATACTCCAGCCTCCTCACATCCTATAGAGGATATGTGGAGAATAGTATCAAGAAAAGAATGGAACTGGTTACTAAGGCGTGGGAAACATCACAAACCATCACATCCCTTGGAACTAGGGCACATAGTTTGCTCGAACATTTGCAGGCGGAGTTAAAAGATAAATAACATTTCTATTTAAACACAATCCTTCCTTTTGGTACCATTGTCAACAACATGACATAAATAAAAAGAAGACAACAATATCTTCCATCCGAAAACTGGATCGGTCAATTAAATGCATGTTGGAAAGAAAAAGTGAAGAACCTGCATCTCATTGTTTAGTCACGTGAACAAGCCATATCAAAGAAAGAAAAATTATTCACAAGGCTATCAAGAATAAACTTAGCTGGAAGGACCAACAACTTCCAAGACCCCAACTTAATCGTCAACTCCTTGCCCTTAACTAGGAAAGACTTTGATAAATAGGTTGATATGTTTAAGGCGTTGTCTTTGGAAAAGGTTTACGACATCCTTGAATATGATCAAGATCACGTCAACCACTGGCTAGTTGACTATTCAATACAGAATGAGGAAATTGATCAGGCTTTGCGTAATCTTTCTATCGACTTCGGGGAATTAGAAAACGAACTTTTCAACATAAAAATCCGGAATGAGATCAACGTCGCCCCAATGAGAAGCTACATTGAAGAATGGATCGAAAGGGAATTGAAGCAGGCCACCAACGAAAGGCAACAGGCAGTTGCCACGATTCCAGTAGTTGTTGATGACATCAATGAAATGACAGTCACAAGAAAATAAAAAAAGGGCTCATATGTACCATCACTATAAGTATACTGATCACATCCTGCTTTGTTTATCAATCCAGTTATTCCACTTTTTTAAATAGAAATGTCTAGCCAAACACTGATACCTTTCAATTTATTTTTTTTGCAGGTATTGCACTCTACTGTCACCCACTTCTTCTTTCTACAATCATGTTTCTTGTACATATTTCTCTTATGGTCTGCGGGAGCCCCAATCCTAGTCTATATGAAAAACGCGTTGAAATTTCGAGTAATATGTAACAGACTTTTATTTTTTGATATATTTCAAATAAAACTGCTTTTTTATCTCCTTTTAAATTTATGCTCGCATACATTTTTATCTTTCACCAGTCTATATCAAAAATGCATTTAAATTTCTAGGAACTTGTAACTTATTTAATATATTTCAAACTAAACTGCTTTTTTATCTCCTTTCATATTTGTGTTGTCATAAAAACATTTCTTCCACTATGCACAAATTGTATTTTGTTATATACTTTCAAAAAATAAATGGGGCTCTACAGGCCACATGTCATTTATTGCATGGATACCACCTGTGCTTCATGCTGCTTGCCACATCTTCGCTGTAGTTTCCATCTGCCTCTGCTACGTTTTCCTATCCCAATTCAATTGGCAGGGACGACACTGCCACGCAACCTTGTTTAGTTTAGTCAGTTTACATTCTTGTTGGGACAATTTCTAATTGCATTACTTGATAGCATAGATTCTGGTTACATTACTTAATCATATAGTTTTGAAAGTTCTTTTCTTTGAATGAGTATATATTTTATTTCTCTAAATGTCTAGTCAATTAGTGAATGCACATACAACAATTAAGTTTGTCATTTCCCTCATCTCCTTATTGACTAGAATAACGATATAAAGAATTCTATTAATTCAAGCAACTACATGAAGAGATGGTAAAAATAATCATTTTTTTGACATATACTTGGATAAAAATTTGTCCATTTATTTGATAGGTGGGTTGCATCACAAATTTAGGCATTTAGGGATATTTGACATTAATTTTCAATGGATTAAATATTTTTAGTTTGTGTTGATGCCTAAAACGGTCTTCATGCAAAAACACTGAAAACACCCTTGTAGGGCTCTTGAGGGGAAAAAGAAGGGATATAAGCCTAGGTTGGATTAAATTTCTAAACCTAATAACTAAACAATTAGATTTATTAGTAAGGTAAGTTAGTGGATAATTTCCTCTTATGGTTACTAGACCTCCTTACTTGTGCGCATAATCATTTTAAAAATGTGCCTTGTGTCAAAGGGTTATTTCAACCTTTAATTAATGAGAAAGTTTATGCTCAAAACATAAATGAATACAATTGTAATAAAAAGGACATGAAGGAGTGAATGACATGTTACAGCTATACAAAAGACCCACTCAAGTTGGAAAAAATTGCAACAACAACTAGAGTATGTAAAGAACATATTATATATGGCTAAAATGCTAAAAAACTAACATCTAACTACTATGTAAAACAATATAGAAAAGCTGGCATAAATGCACAAAAAACAACATCTAACTACTATGTACAACAATATACAAAAGTTGGCATAAGTAAATGTTACGAGGAAAATCTCTATGGCAAGGGGTAAACCACAACAGATGGAACGACACCCAGAAATCAACTCTAAACTCAAGTATGATAGATGAATAGAGATGCTAACAAGAGAAGGATATAAGCCTACCTCGTCCAGACATTCGAAGAAGACCAATGTTGAGCTCACAACTGAAAGCTTAATGTCCGCAACTTGTCCTCAACAATCAATATGTACAAGCATATAGAAATTATATAGAATGTTAGCATATAAACTAGAATAATCCATTAACATGTATAACAAACATGCCCATGGAAAGTAACACAAATATTAGCGACATATAATTGGACGAGAAAAGAGTATGTCTATTAATGTAATCACAAAAGTACATAGGTGACAAACTTCTGTAACGACACATATCAGAACTGAGAAACCAAGTCCCTCCAACTGTGCCTTCACCACTTCAATCCTCCACAAGCTCACAAGTAGTAGGAGTAATTGAGTTTCTCCTTCTCAAGATAGGAAGATCTTGGGGTCTGAACATAAGGAGTTTAAAATTTCAAGGACAAAGGGATGCAGACTCAATATGAAGTGAAATTTCTCCAAAGTGTCTTTTCTCTCAATGATGTGTGTTTCAAGGCTTGTATATGGCTCAATTTATAACCTCCAAATGGAATTGAAGGGTCAAGTCAGAGCGTTTTCAGTATATGGAAGGTCAAGGATCATGGATCTCATGACACGGCATGGAAACCCGACATATTTTTAATTTTTTAGCACAAAACCCGATGTACACGGGTTGTAATGGAGCAACCTATGTATACGTGAGCTATCTAATTGTGGCCTGCGTATATGTGCAAAATTTTGAATTTTTAACTCTGGAATGCACAAAAAG
>JASDQU010103757.1:67969-105609 GCA_032191745.1 Picea mariana
CCAATATCGATTACATTACATATCCATGTGGATATATAACAAATAGTTGTTCATGGCCATGAATAGGCAATACAAAGTAGGAATATGCCATAGGATTTCATAGTCACGAACAAGACACAATGGAGTCTAGTCTCAAAATAAACTAAAGATATTTATATACAAGGGAGTACAATATGATATTCCATGATCACTGAAGTCATATAGGTATTGGTTCAAAGAAACACAACAACAAATATGTGATCCTGCTACTGTGACTTGGAGGTCTTCTACACTATCCACTAAAGGTGCAAGTCTACATCATGTGAATAAAGGAGTTGAATTTGAACACAATGAGACTTCGCTTGATTATCAATCATTGAGGTATAATGTTAACAAGCATGAGACAACCCACCGATAATGAAATTAGGTGTCAAGGCACTGAGTACATTCCACAAGTGTGAATAAGGGTGTTGAGGTCGAACACTTGAAGAATCCGTTGATCATGATACATTAATGTATTCCCAACTATCAATGGCGGGAGAATCTGCCATTGATGACTGCAAGCCTCTAGGTACTCATTATGACTCTAGATCTCGATTCCATAATAGATGAATTGAAGTCAATGGAAGGAGACCCACCGAAAGGAGATCATTAAGGCATATCTCATCATCCAGCACGAGGTACCAAACAATAGATTGATGATTAGGAAGATCTCGGATGAATAGGATGTTAACGGAGTAATGACCATGTGCATCTCTTGCGTGCACCAGATGTAATTAGTACATGAAAGAGACCATCTAAGTAGCGGACAATAATGAAAATTTCCAACAAAGGAGAGGAAACCACCTATAGGGTCTAATGGAATCCAAGACACTGCACAAATCCCAATTTGTGAATAGATTTCTTATCGTCGAACACAAGGGAAGCCCCCCAGTTAGCTACCAGTGAAGAGATGTCATCTATTGGGTTCAAGGTCACCCACCAATGATGAAAGTAGGCCCAAGGTGAAAGGTAGGACAATAGTTTCATGTGATTCCGAGGTTCACTTTGGAAGGGGATGGCCGACATGAAAAGTCAATAGTTCTGAGGAATGGCCGACACAGAATTATACTTCCTTTGAACAAGAGCATGCAACATATGAATAACTCAGGCAACATAGACTTAACACTGATCATTGATAAAAATTTGTGATGCAAGAGGCATCAACAAAATATCCATAGGGACTAGAAGAGTAAACAGTTGGAGGAGTACACTCTAAGTAATGAGTTCAGTTTCCTAAGGCCATGCTAAACCCAAACCTTGGATGAAATGGACTCAAGAATTTGTGCCTTTTTCAAAGGCGACACAATTGCTGCCGATAGGAGATAATATTCTTTTCCCACCTGTCTTTTTTTGTTTTTTCATAGTCAAAGAAATGCTATAATACATGAGAGGAAATGAGTGTCACAAGTAAGCAATTAGTTCCAAGAAGTGGAACATACCTATGCTCAATGCAAGGAAATGCATGCGGGACATGGGCACTCGGGGGGAATGTTTCCTCTATAGGTAAAGGGTTTGTCAAGTTGCAAAGGATATATATAAGGCACTACTTGGATAATGCTGAGAATTGATGGGGAAAGAGGCTTCTAACAAGAAATCGAGAGCCGACATTAGGCTCAATAATGCAAGCAGGGTAATGGGATGCAATTACAACTTAACTTAAAAGTGTCCTTTTTCGTAGATTTAGTTCCCTAGGCCCGAAAAAGTATAAAAGAGTACCTAGGAGAACTCTTCTAGCCAATGGGGACCAGAGTATTCCTTTTTTGTAAGTAGTATATTTGGTCTAGAAAAGGGTTAAAATTATACCAAAATAGACGTCCTTTCAAGTCATTTAATGAGTGTGAAAGCAACAAGTTCACTTGACAATCTTTTCATTTTTTCGGGAGTTGGAAAAGAGCTTAACCAAGACTCAATGGGAGCCCCATAAGTAGTGGTTAGAATGACATTGAGTAAGATCAATAAGGTTCAAACACAACGTCATATTGGGACTATAAGGGACTCCCAGAACTATGGAGTAACTTTTGCATGGGCACCAAATGAAAAAAATGTTCTAACTAGGGTACCCATGTTTGGTAAGTCTCTACCATTTACTAATGACACTTCTAGAAGAAACAAAAAGGTTTTGTGTTGCTATAAAATTGGTTCGTACCTAGGGCATATGAATCATGGTCATAATATGATGCAAAAGTGCATTTTGGGGTGAAAACCTACCCTATATGCCAGTGATGGTAAATACTTGTCGGAGGCACGAATGGGATGAAGAATGCCGGAAATCCTATGAGACCCTGGACAAAAACACTTCAAACCAGGTCTTATACTCCTCAATTAGTTCATATGGTTTCAAAAAATATGAAAGATAGGGTAAAAACTATAGAAAGTGGATGAAAATTTTCTACAAATAGTAAAAAACAAGAAATTTACCATATCAATTGAGTTTTTCACCCACATAGTGCTTTTTAGGAAATTTCACCCACGATCTTCCATCGATGATTACAGGAGCTACGATCGATGGAATTGGAAACCGTCTGGACCAAGTAAGTGCCCATCCTATCCTCTTCCATTTCAATGTTTATTTTTAATATTTAGTGGTCAATTTTTTAGAATCAAAGGCCGTAATTTGAAAACTAGGGTGTACGCTGGGTGTAGTTCATCGGGTCACGTACATGACCTCATGAATGTAGGAATGGCGAATCCTACCTACATATATGAAGTCCTATACATGATTTTCATAAGGGTAGACTATGCACAACTCTGTGAGCAAGTGTTTTTACAAAATTGACTCAAAATTCGGTGTTTCCTTTGCAGGATGGTGATTGAATGGAGGGAAAGGGAGCACAAGGAGGTTGATGTTGTAGTAGAAAGCGATGTGAGGGCCCAACAAGCTCTAAAAAATACGTGGGATCTATAAATTTTGGGCCATAAAAGGAATGAGGGCCCAAGTGATGTTGCTTCATATATTGATAAATTATTGGGATCTAGAGACCGAGGCATTCAATATCGATGGGCAACCACTGAGAATTGACATGGATGATATGTACTTCATTACAGGGTTGTCTCTACGAGGCGAGGTGGTGAATCTCAAATCCCGAGCGGCTGGAGCTGGGAGGACTATGGAGGAGTACATTTCCACCTATTGTATTGAAGGCACATAGAAAGTGGGGAGCCAACTCCCTATTAGGGCAATTGAGAACCTGAGTCCGAAAATCGTTTTCCTAGTACTCACATGGATATCAGGATCATCCTCATTGCATAAAGAGTCGAGGTCACTCATGCTCTATGTTGTGGAGTGTTTGAGACCCATGATTTACGATTGGTGCACCTCACTACTTGCCAACATGAAGAGCCGGTTGACTGATTGCAAACTCGGTAGGATGAGGAACTTCGGGTTGGAATCCATACTGTGTAGTTCATTATTCGAGAGAGTTCTAGCTATGAGCCCTAGAGTAGAGATTAGTCCACATGATCTACTTGATCCATCTATGTCACGGTGGACTGAAGTGATGTGAAGACTAGGAGGTATTAGGGTGCCAACCCCCTATAATGATGAGTTCTTCCAAATTTGGTGGCGATGAAAAATAATCATGATTGATGACTACCCTTATGAGGGGATATAAGACCGAGGGGACTGAGACATGCCATTTCCACTGGGATCTGACTTTGGAGAGATCAGTGGGAATTGATTTTTATATATTTTATTTTTTTGTGTTTTTCAATTTGATAATGGCAAACAAAAACACAAATACTTTTGTATGGTGTCATGTATTAATGGTTATTTTTTTTTGCAAATGTAGTTCCACGACGACCAAATGGATATCCATGAGATTGACGCAGGGGATGAGGAGATGAGATAGTAGGCGAGGATGCAAGACGATTTCTCCAGAATGTGTAGGGAAACCTGTCTCATATGATGCACATGGTTCCTATGGTCCAGGTGGAGGATCTTCTAGAGGCGATGCAAAGGCAAGTGGTGGGTGTACCTCGTGCATGGGTGAGGCTCTTCCAGCATCTTGTGAACGCCATAGTGTGTTATCATAACACACACCCACCACCTCATGATTATATTCCATGGTTGTGTGATGTATCAACTATATATGTATTTTAGGGATACAAGCCCCATTTTGTACTATGACACCATATTTTTGTACTAAAAGGATGAAATATAAAAAATATTTTGGTCTTCGGCTTTACTTTTATATCTTACAATGGATGAATGTGAGTTTTATTTACTTAGTTATGCGAAAAATGCTAATCTAAAATGTAATTAACATATGCATTAGATACTTGATTAAACCTTCTAGGTATATGATTGTAAGCAATAAAATCAAAATATCATTCCAAAAGTCACACCTGAAGGAAATGTCAGAGTAGTGTAGGATCTTTGACCTAGTAACTGTTGCTCAATTGACATACAACTAACTAGGGATCTGGGTGAACTTATAAAGATCGAACACCATGTGAAATGACACTGCACAATATCTCTATAACGATGCTATACTCAGCCACATTATTTGTTGATGGCTCCAGACAAAAGCTACTTGAAGACACCAATTGTCCCTCGGGTGAATAGATAACCCAAGTGGCGAAAGCCATGTTACGAGTATGACGATTGGAACTGTATCTGAATCCTAAGAATAATGAATATTCTGTTGACATTTTCCAACCAAGGGAAAACTCAATAAGCAAGCCTATGACACAAAAGAACAAAGATGAAATATGTACAATAACATACACTAATATACAAGTGCCACGCTCGAGCTCTAAGGCTCAAGCATAATAATGTTGAAGGTAGAGCCCATTTATGGGCTCGTCCAATACATTCCCTTCATAATCTTCTAACTCGTAGGCTTCTTTTTCAAGGACACGCCTCACGATGTAAGGACTGTGCCACATAGGATTGAATTTTCCCGCCCCAATGGTTCTTTAGCTTGGTCATAGAGAAGAACCAAGTCACCCTCAACATACATCCGGGGATGGAAAAACTTATCATATTGGAACTTAACACATTGTTTATTTTCCTCGATGGCCACTGTGTCATCTCGACGTTGCTCTAGGTGTACGAGTCATTCTTCGAGATCGGTCGTGTTAGGTAGGAGATCAACGACCAACCTAAGAGAAGGGATTTCAAATTAAATAGGAAGGATCGAATCCACTCTGTGTTAACTGAAATGGTGAGAAACCGATGGAAGTATTTACTATGGTTCAGTATGCCCATAGTGCAGGGTAAAGCATCACGTACTGGTTAGATTTACTCTGTTTGGCAGTTTTTTGCCAATTGGTCTTTAGAGATTTATTCATGAACTCTACTTGTCCATTTTCCTAGGGATAGTAGGGTGATGAATGATCATGTTTAAACCCCAGTCTAGATGCTAACTCTGTCATAATTTCATTATGAAAGTGATTGCCATGATCAGTGACAATATCCTTTGAAATTCCGAACCGAGCTATAATATGATTGAATGCGGAAAATGTTGCAGTCTCACCATTGAATTTAATGGTAGGAATGGACTCAACCCATTTAATAAAATAATTCATGGCCACAATAATGTGATGATGCCCCCCATCCGAGGTTGGGTTGTAGTCCATGAAATCCACTGCCCACTTAGTGAATGTATCGATGGTAATGACTGGGTGCAGAGGATTAGGGTGCGATCACATCTTATGAGCGAACACCTGGAAAGGGTGAAACTTCTTGACTGCTTCAAAGCAATATTTAAAAATTGACGGCCAAAAATAACCATCTCACAATATCTTTTGGGTTGTCACAAGCCTAGATAAGTGACCACCACATGCCCCACTATGGTATTCATTGAGAATAGCTTCAACCTCTTTGTGAGTCAAACAACGATGCAAAATAGCATCCACCCCTCAACGATACAACGTGTCACCGATAATGAAGTAGTTTTTGGCATGATGGTGTATACGTCGTCGGTCATCTCTTGAAATATGTTGGGGAAGCTTCAAATTTTGAAGGTAGATTAGACTATTTCCATACTAGGGGTCCAAAGACGAGATAAGGAATGTATGTTCATCAATGAATGAATCATCATGAAAAATATCCTCATCCTGTTTAGGGAAGTCTAACATAAGTTCCACAAGAACCAACGACTTCCTGGATTTCGTGGAGGAAAAATCAAGATCAAATTCCTGTAGAATCACAAACCATTTATTGCATTTCCCCACTATAATACACCTTGTAAGGACATATTGAAATGGATTGATATCAACAATCACAATAGTCTTGCAGAGTAAGATACAGTGACACAACCTTTGAATCGAATGCACGATTACTAAGGATAACTTCTCTACATGAGAACACTGGAGTTTAGGACCAATTAGATTTCAACTAAGGGAATAGATAACGTGCTCATGGAGCTCTTCATCTTCCTGAACCAGAACCATACCATTTGTCCCTTCGGACGTGAAAATATAAGTCAAGAAATATCTATTGTAGTCTGGGGGCTTCAACAGAGGTGCCAATACCAATAATTTCTTAAGAGAATTAAAGGACTCATGGGCTCACTCATCCCATATGAATGGAGTGTCCTTTTTCAAGAGAGGCATGAAACCCTTAGTTATACTAGCATATTTAGCTACTAAACGATGCAGGAAGTTAGCCTTCCTCTATAAATCCTGAAGTTGTCGAATATTGTGTGAGGGAGGCAATCGAAGTATTGCCTCAACCTTTATAGGATCCACCACGATCCCATGCTCATAAACTATGAATCAAAAAAGGAGACCAGACCTGACGCAAAAGGAACATTTGTGAGGGTTCAAGAGTGCAATAATATCATCATCTCTCAAATAGTAGTCGAAGGTGAGTCAAATGATCAACCCTCTATTGAGATGAGCATCAAGATCATCTAGATAGGATTTGACATTATGCTTAAGATCGTGAAATGCGAAGGTCATGGAGCGTTGAAAGGTTTCTCCAATGTTTTTAAGGCTGAAAGGAATTTTCTGGTATGAAAAGGTACCCCAAGGAAAAATAAACACTATCTTGTGTTGATCCTCAGGTTTAATTTGAATTTGATTATAACCTGAAAATTCATCCATAAAATAAAAGACTTCGCTTCCCACACACTCATCAATAATATAATGAATAAAAGGAGTGGGGATGTTATCTTTAGGACAATATTTATTCAGGTCCCTAAAATCCATACATACATGGACAATTCCTTGCTTCTTATCTATGGGAATAGGGTTGGATACCTATTCGGTCAAGGGAACCGGGTAGATGAAGCCATCATTGAGCAACTTCTCTACCTATTCCTTAATAGCGAGGGAATTCATAGGATTTACAACTCTAATTCATTTTCGAACATGTTTAGCATTTAGATAAGTTTAAATTTCATGTTTGAAAATACTGGGGTCGATCCTTGGATTCTCTTCATACGACCAAGCAAATACATGTTGAAATTCCTTGAAGAGATCGATGTAGATATGAATTTCTTTAGGTGAACAATCTGCACTGATATATGCATTTTCAATTTTACCATGGGTTCGAGAGATGTCGATCATGATGGTAGGATAAATGTTCTCCATGTTTCCTTCAAGATATATACCATGTGTATCTAATGGAACCATGGTGTGACCAACCATCTCACTCAAGGTGGACCTAAACTCATCATGTTCAATCCATTCAAGCTCTGAGAGAAAATAAGATCTATGATGAAGGTCGTCCCAAGGCCTATTCGGAATAGACATGGCCTCTATGATGGATTCATCTAAGGGTAAAGTATCATCGAGGTAGTCATGCAATCTGGATGAGTGTGCAACCCATATGGGATGTAAGACAGGATCTACCTCTTCCGTCTGTGAGGAGGGAGGATTTGGGTCTATAGTATCTTCTAGTATATCTTGATATGCAATTTCTACTACGGACATTGGAATTTCCATCCTGATATGTGAATGACCTTCATATGAAATAACTAGAGAAGATAGGGTCCATGGGTCATTAAGATATGAAGTACGGAAAGGAACAGACCTCAATGATGATGAAAAATCACCGTAAATGGAATTAATGTATGAGATTGGAGTTGAGAAATTAAAAGTTCCCATCAAGGGGGAGTACATGCTGACACCAACGTTCTCAGTTTACTGTTGAGAATTATCAATAACGGGGACCGAAGGTCCCACAGATACATAAGAACTAGGATGCCCAAAGGACAATTGGTCGATCATCACTATCTTCCCTTCACGAGGAAACCATAAAACGCAGAAAATCGATGACATAATGGTTGTCATAGTGTAAGTCCAATTCACTAGTACATTTGGGTCAAATTCTGACAACGCGTTCAACACAATTGCCACTTTATATTGTTGGGAGAACGACAAACAGTGGACCCCCTTAAACGTCGTTTCACATGATGTCTCTTTTCCGATGACATATATTTTGTCTTTATTGTGACGTCTTGGAGGTGGCAAGACCGACATCTTGAACATGGCAAGACCGACATCTTGAACATGGCATGACCGATGTCTTGAACGTGGCAAGATCGATGTCTTGAACGTGGCAAGAGAGACATCTTGAACGTGGCAAGAGAGATGTCTTGAACGTGGCAAGAGCGACGTCTTGGATGTGGCAAGAGAGACGTCTTGTAGGTGGCAAGAGTGACGTCTTGTAGGTGGCTAGCGAGACGCCTTGGATGTGGCAAGAGTGACGTTAAGAGGTATCATCTCCGACATGGTTKCTATGGGAGTGACGCTCCAAGATGTCGCAATAGCGACTGTTTTGTAGGTATTTAAAAAAAACACAATATCAATACTGAGAGGGACATGTACATTAACCTTTGCTAAGATACTAGCCATATCAATATTTAAATCTATATCATCGGTCTTCGGCAAGGTTGGTTGAGGAGGAGGACTAACTTCCAATGGTAAAGGGGGTCTTGTCTAATGAGGTTTAGGATCACTAGGATATGTCTCGGGTGTGTTATCACATGAACTCGCAATTGTTGAGCTAAAGTCCAAAAGCTCAAGTGCAATCATGCATAATAAGACTGCAAAAATATACTAGAGAGTAAGTCCCTGTTTTTAGAAAGGATCAAAATAATACTGTACTTTATTTGGTACGTCGAAACAAGTGCCATCCAATACAAGATCCTATATACCAATGAGATAGCTGAGCAACCGAAATTCCAGAGCCTTCACTGAAACCTCTGACAATTTCTTTGACATTTAGCATAAAATTATATCATCAATATTACAACTTGAAGTCATTGCAGGTATTGCTTTGTATCCTTTAGCTAGCACAACAACTTCACACATAGAATGCAACTGTACTCTATATATACATTGAGTAGAAGAGAAAATTCATAGAATGCAAATTGTAGCAATTCGAAACAACCATAACAGATTTGGACTCTAGATATAAAGATCATAATTTCTCATGCCAAGACATTTCAAAATGCCAAACCATGTAAAATTCAATATCCCAATACTCGATCAGAACAAGGGGTGAAAAAAGACAAATTTAAATACTTCAACAACTATAGCATATTTGGCCTACAGATATACAACACATATATATTCCAAGTTTAGTTTCAAATAAAAACCAATGTTACTGTTATATACACAACCAATCCATCTAGTTTCAAATAACAACCAATGTTAACTGTCATATACACAGTTAATCCGTGTAGTAGATATATTAAGTGACTGAGCATCAATCAATTTTCAAACATGATCCAAGAACATGACATGCCAAAGAAAAATATTGTGAATTTGTTCAAATGGATTCCTGTATTGCACATTATGAGGAAGGTGCACATCCAAACTGTAGATGCTCTCACAGATTTCAGATAGAATCTCATGAAAAGAAACATCCATATATCAAATTACTATATTCAAGATATACGCGATATGTTATCTAAGTCTACAGATGCGTCCATTTAGCCATAATTATTTACACGCTCACATTCATCAATCCATTCGGAATAACTGCAAACATTTTCAGAAATACAAATGGCTAAGTCATCCATAGAGCTATTTATTAATCCATTGCATATTAAATCCCTCTCCTCCAATTCAATAAGGACGACCTTTGTTCAATAATTCAAACCTCTATAAATATCAACTATTCAGCTGATCTAACTACACTACTAAAAAAGGGCATGTGCCCAAACCCAAACACTAAAATATATGGTTCAGAAAGCTTACACGTCAACGGGATCGCTCAATGCTGTCAATTCCAACTAATCCAAGAGAAGATATTATGTTTAGTAAGGGCTCAAAATTAGAAAAGTCACTTGTGAAAAATAATACTACATAAAAATAACCTTAGGAAAACACAAAAAACTACACTGGCCATTTATTGAGGTGCTAAAACTCTCCTGGCATATCTTGCATGAAGCCTCCCCGATAAGATCTTTCCGATCCCTAAATGAATAAAAATGTTAGAGCTAGAAAAATGTCAAACTGCAAGGCTTCATATAGTCAACAAACTAAATGTCAAATTACAAGGCTTACTTTTTGTTGGAGAAACTTGTTCTCCTAAGTGGGCTACAAAAATAATTGAGGAAACAAGATCTAATGTCGATGATGTCTTGAACACTCTAAAAGACTCATGGTCATAAGAAAAAATAAAACTTTTCACTGTGTTGATACCCGTGATGATTTATGATCCTCATAACTATGAATAAGCTCATGGAAAGCCCGAATGTTATAACATAAGAATATATGTCCTTGATGAAAAATGAGATATGGGAGTTGGTATCTCTTCCATTATGGAAGAATATTGTTGGATACAAATGGGTCTATAAAATGAAATTCTATCTGAATGGTAGTATTGATAAGCATAAATCATGATTGGTCACTCGATATGATTTTGCTCCTATTGCCAAGATGAACCCATTTTGATTGTGCTTTCACTTGCCGATAGTTTCCAGTGGGATATTCACTATATGAATATATCTCAACTGCATTCTATTATCTTGTGCACTTGTTTCATTCATTTATAATATATTGAATATTTGGGTAACATGGGCACATTCCTATATTGATTGTCTTGGATTTTCTTAATGTGGTGTCTCATGCCAATCCTAATCTCTATTTTCTACATATCAACAAGCTAAAATCCATTGATTAAGATCACATTACATTATTAACTTATTAATTACAAACAATTGTTTTATTAATCAAAGTTGCAGCTAATAAATAACCCATGCATGTATGGAAAGCAACTAAACTAATTTTGCAATATCTAAAGAGAACACTTATTTTTTTGCAATATTTATCTACTATAATGTTTGAAGCATACTTTCTTTTAATACTAAATGATAAAAACTTATAAATCACTTAAAGCATTAATCATAAGTTATGAAAGTGACCTTCTAGCTAGTGGGAATTTTCAGTATATTGTCAACTATATGGGAAACTTATCGTACTATAAGGGGTTGGACTAAAGGTTAAGACAATTGGTTGTGTCCTTGGAGTTTATTATTACTTATTGTCTTTTCATAGAATCAAACATTGACGTCTACATATTAATATCCATTCTAGCAAGATAATGTAACCATTACATGCATTATCTTTTCATAGAATCAAACATTGAAGTCCATGTATTAGTCTCCATTCTAACAAGATAATGTAGCCATTATAGGAAGTAGGCCTTGTTATATATCATAGATTGTCAAAAAATGAGGTTTCTTCTATACTTGTTTGCAATTAAGATTCTCATTCAATCAAGTTAATATAGATCTTGCATTTCAAATGGGTACAAGATCATGACAATGGGAAATTTTGCAGTACTCTATTAGATAATCAGTGCCCTATGTAGATTTAGATTAAGGAAAGCATCGACTCGATTGTTGAACCCATTATACCATATGGGTAAAGGTTTTGGGGACCTTGCTTAGGTGAGGTTAACTAGACATATATTGAAAGAATGTTATGATGCTATTACTCATTGCATAAGGCATTGAATATTTTGTACAAGCTTTTCTCTTTCCTTCATCTAAGTCCGTCCTTTCCCTACTTAAATTAGGATTATAGTATGTAAGTAGCAATATCTCCAAAAGTCACCAAACCAATGTTTACATGACTTCCTCCATAACATTGAGCATATTAGAAGCTAGAGATTGCATACACTTGAGCCTCTATATATCATGCATGCTAATATTTTCTATTGGACAATTGGATAACTCGATGTATGCACTCACCCACTTCAGTCAAAGTTGAATTCCACAGTACACAGGTTCAAAATAACTGCCAATTTAATTAGTTTTTTTATACCAATATTGGAGCATTTACATTCCTGTCTACTATAATATTAGAGTCTAGACTAAATACATCATTGTTTTAGGAATATATTGTGCCAAGTCAATATGGCATGTGAGGAATATATTGTGCCAAGTTTTCCTACTAATCCTTCTAGAGTTTGGACACAATTTCTGAGAGCATGGTAGAACCTCAAGACACGGCTTTAGAAGTGCAGTTAACCTCAATGGATTTATGAGACTTGTAGCATCATATGTAATGGTTGATATGGAGATGAGGTATTATATACCATTCTAGATCTGTAGGAGCATAAACAAGTATAATTATGGTTATATATACATGAAATCAATGTCATTGAATAATTGGAGTTCAAAATTGAAGTGATTTTTGGCCTTCTCCTGGTAGCAAACATTTCTAGGAATATCATGAGCATTGAATCAACATTTATGACAGCTCCCAGGACAAGCATATTTGATGAATGATGTATTCAAAACAAGGTGTATAAGGAGCTCCACCTCTTAGAACACCCATAGAACACATTTTAGAGGTGTTCTCATTTGTTTGAGGATTGGGTTACTTTATTTATAAAGAATGATTCCATCTTGTGGAAATATATAGAATGGGTTAAAATTGAGATATGGGAAGACACCCCACTCTTGGAGGAACCATTAAACACTTGTTTTTTCTTATAGGCCATTAAATATTGAAGTCTCTATTCTAGTAAGAGCACTCATATATGCCAATATACTTTTCTCTCCCTCAAGCATGTCATGCTGGGTATATAATTTGCCACTCATTGTGGAAATACTTTGTGACATAATCGATAGTGCTAAGGCCTTCATAATTTAAACCTCTTCAATTCCCCCTTCGTTCACACTTACACTCACCACACCCATGTCTTAAGGGCCTCCTTCACAAAGGGTAACTGTCACACCACTGCACCCATACTTGAAAAATTTTCAACTTTGTTGCACCCACACAAGGTTTAATTTGCAATGAACTCCGCAAGCACCAAATAAAACCCCCCATACACTAGCATTAGGTTCAATCAACATTCTTTTTATGAACCCATGGGCTTCATACAAGCACCCAACATGGCCAAAAAGAAAAACCATACATGCATAATTCTCTTGGGTAGGCCTAATTTTATGATGATCTCAAATAATGCAATCAAAGGATTTCCAACCTTCATCTATAATACCTGCATGGTTGCAGGTAGACAAAAGAGTTGTGAAGGTGATATGGTTTTGGTATAAATCCTACCTCTTTCATATTATCAATGAGTGTAATGGAATCACCACCATGTCCATGCATATCATACCCTGCGATCATTTCATTCCATGTGGCTATATCTCCTTGAGATATTCTGTCAAACATAAGACATGCATTTTCTATACACCCACATTATGCAAACATATAAATGAGTGAAGTCGCAACAAAAGAATTAAACCCTAATGCACTTCTAATGTTGTAACCATGAATCTCCTTAGCATGTTGCAGAGCTGCCAAGTAGGCATACATTAGTAGAACGATAGAGATAGTGACAGAGTCCAGTCCCATTCATGTTACTTGCATATGTCAAAAGAGTTTCAAGGGCATATCACTCTGCCTATCCTCAACATAGCCTGCAATTATTGTAGTCCATGAAACTACATTCTTTTGTGAAATCCTATCAAATACCTTATGTGCATTCTATGAAGACAATTACAGTATGGAGATCATAAAATATATCATATACAGTAGAGAAGCATTACACAATTGAAGAAAAAGACTCATACCAATGATCAAATCACAAGAATCTCTTCACAAGGTTGCAAACTGTCTCTGTGTTCAATTTAGGAAAATACATGCATATGCTGCTCCTTGGCTCTCAAAATTTCAGACATGCCACCTCTAATACATTGCATTACATTCATATATAATGAAAACAAGTCGAATTCCTCCTAAGGAGGTCGAATTCTACTCCAAAAAGTCAAATACATGAATCTATCCTTAATAAAAAGTGCTTTGGATGCCTCTTTGGGTGAAAGCATGACCCTTCTTCACAATAAAATATGATAAAGCTTCATCTATAAGACTCCTCAAAACTGGTCTCTCCTCAAACATGATGAAAATTGCATAAAGAAAGCGTTAACTATGTCTTGGATGCTGCATGTCAATCTCCTAACTCTAGCACTCCTCAAGTAAATCTCTTCTAGTATGTTCATTCCTTAAAATAGGTAATCTACTCTACAGGTAGTGGAGCGCTTCTCTTTACTAGCATACATAACCTCGATCAAGTCATAAAACCCTTTTAATTTTCCTTATAAGGTGGAGGGTTCCTTGAAGGTGGGCCTTTGAACTTGTGAAAGGGTTTCTAGTTGACCCATGTCAATATCCTGAGGGGCATTCTCATTCTAGGCCTTGACTATGCCTCTCTAAGCACACAAGAAATGAAATAGTCCTACACACTTCCTCACCACAAAATCACTTTCTCAGCTGCTGTTCAATATCTGAAAGAAGGGAAAGATATTTGAAAAGTACTGACTTAATGCGCCCCATTTGTGTGAGTGAATAAAGTGTAGTGCCTTCAATAAAATTTCCCTTACTGCTAGCTTAACTCCCTCAACAAAGGGCACATTAACTGCTAGCTATTATGCGAGTGAAAATAGACTGAAGTACACAGAGGTGCCTTTTAAGCTAGAATCAAAATTTTCTCTTCCATAAATGTGTCTTTATTTTGAGTTTTTGGCACACTCAAACACTGCCCAAAAGATGCTTCCATAACTCTGCCCATCTGTATGCAAGACCATCACACGGTCTAGAAGAATAGCAGCCAATCTGGACTCAAAGAAAGCATTTAGACTGGTCACAAACTAAAGATCAACCTCTAGAACAGTTTGGATAAAATTTAAAGCCGTAGGCTACACGTTTTATGAAATGGCGATTTTTCCCGGTCACATTTGTCTGAAATCCAACGATAAATTATTAGATTCGTATATTTGAGTAATTATTTCTGTATAATTTGAGTGCCCCATGGATTTTTCAGCACGTTGAATCCATTTCTGCATTTAGAAATGGATTTTGAACAACAAAAAACAAAGATTCATGTAAATTTATATCGTCGGATTCCAGGGGAAAAAGCCATTTCGTAGAATAGCTAGACAACACCAAAATTTGAAGGTTGAGGCTGAGCTAAATCAAGCTGGAAAGAGGCGCCCTATACTGCTCAAAATAGGGCAAGATAAGAGCATTAAAGAAGGGATAAACCACTCCAAATCCAGTACTCAAATTCCGCCTCTTCTGTTGATGATGTATCGTGCAAAGTTGTAAACCAAACCCAGGTTATAACATCATTCACCCCACATCTTCGAAGCAACAACATTTCCCTGCCTTCCCTCTTCAAATCTACATTTTGAGTAGCTGATCAGAGAACACGCTTACTTCTGAAACACTGGTCTGAAACTTCCAAAGGATCCTGCCATAAAATAGCACAAAATATGTCCCTGAAACCTGTAATCTGTTTGAGATAGTTGTGTAAGTTAGGCTCCTTAGCACTACGAAATCATCATATCTTCCTCCAATAGTAGTGTGTTGGGCCTAAGATGAGCATGTAAGAAAGCTTCAAATCTGGAACTAATTCCACTATAGAATAGCACATGGAAAGTCCAAAAAAAAGGCACTTATAAGCATAAATAACTCCTCTACTGAGTGTGACTATTCCTTCACTGCTATCAGAAATGCATTAGAAAAGACATGAAGATGACAACCCATGAATGTGCCTTTCTACTAGTAATAACTAATTGGAATTAATGCCCAAATTTTAACACGTTGTCCTAGGCCACAAGCAACAACCTTCTTACTGTTGTTTTCAATCATGGACATGTCTGCCAATGATATCTTCAACATAGTGATGAAATGATAAAAAAGGGACCCCAAAAATACTCTATAATAACCATGTTTCTTGAAAATCTAAAGGCATTAGCTGCAAATACTATTTTCAACCCATCAAGATGTCCTCACCAGTAGATATTCTTCAAAAAGAAAATGCCAAAGACAACAGTCCCATTTCCACCAAAGTGCATCTTCAGATCTCTAGAAGTGAAATAGAAAGGCTCTCTCTCCCATCATAAACAAGATGCCGATCTCTCTAGCTCACAACTCTTAGTACAGTGCTTCTGAAAATCCCTAAAATGTTCATGCATTTTGGGACATTCTCTATATGAGCTCCCTCAAAATTGAGTACCACAATAGAGTAAAAGTCAATAAAAATTTTCAAGACCATTGAATCATTGCTTGTACTTCCTCCAAAGGAAGTTGAGTGCATTGATCATTTAATGATTGTAAATTTCTGAAAGTGAGTCAAACCAAAGATTTGTCTAGAGTTGAGTGATTGTGTGTGAAAGGAGAACATTGGTTGTCTGTTTCCTTTGTATAGGTATTGCAGAAAGATAGCTACTAAGAGAACAATGAGAAGAAATGATAAAGACCCGAGCATTGTTCGGAACAACAAGACTAGTGAAAAACTAGAATTATCTATGTGAATCCCAAAAGGAGATTGAGAAAGCTCTACTAAGGGAATTGCAAAAGTTAAAGAAGATGGAAACTAAGATTGAGGCCAAAGAAAAGAAAAAGAAGGCCAAAAAAGAAATTGAAGTAACCCCAATGATGGAGGTGCCTACACAAATTGATAATACTTGGAATTGTGATCGTTGATTCACATGTAGGAATGGAAAGAAATAGTGATACTGTCCAGTCAAAAATCCAAGCCCAATTAGTCAATGCCAATTTGTAGAATCTGAACATGTCCAAGAAAATAAACTTGATGTCATGGGGAAGGAAGACCAACAAGTTGTTAATGTTGAAGAGATGGATGGTGATTACAGTAGATTTTCACCCAGCAAATGGTGCAACACATGAATGAGACTCAGTGGAAGTTAACTGCCCTTCAGAGTTGGACATTGAAGAAAAGATACACTACCCAAAGGGGGGTAATACACTTAAGGAAGAGTGCAAAGTGGTAGCTAAGAAGCATGCAGGTAAATGTATGCATGAAGAATTTGAGGATGCAACATGTTGCAACCCTGATAAATATGCAAATGAAGAGAACATGAAAAAAGAAATAGCGATATTGTCTGGTGAGAAATCCAAGCCCAATTAGTCAATGCTAATTTGTATAATCTAAACATGTCCAAGAAGATAAACATGATGTGATGGGGAAGGAAGAACAACAAGTTGTTAATGTTGAAGAGATGGATGGTGATTATAGTAGATTTTCACCCAGCAAATGGTGCAACACATGAATGAGACTCAGTGGAAGTAAAATGCCCTTCAGAGTTTGACATTGAAGAAAAGCTACGTTACCCAAAGGGGGGTAATACACTTGAGGAAGAGTGAAAAGTGGTAGCTAAGAAGCATGTAGGTGAATGCATGCATGAATAATTTGAGGATGCAACATGTTGCAACCCTAATAAATATGCAGATGAAGAGAACATGAAAAAAAGACCAAACATTTCTAGGCTCGATAAACATAGAAGGGGAAGCTACAATAATTCAAGGAAACCAATCACCCAAATTTTCCAGGTAGGAAATCAACAATCAAGAATTAGTTCCAGATTTAATGGAGGATAGTTGGTAGTTGAAAGATGACTTTATTGCATTTCCAGGGAGTTCAACATCATTTCAAGAGATCAGGCTCAACATTTTCAAGTTGTAGTAAAGTAAAAATTTGAGGTAGAGGATAAAATTTCCAGATTTAAAGAAGGATTTTCATTCATAACATTCCAGATATTTTGCAACCAAATAAAATATTCTTGTGATTGTAATAAATGATTTACAACTGTTTGCAAGTAGGATCTCTTATAAGAATTATGATTTTTATTTTATCGAGGGGGTTGAATATTCCTTGGGGAAGAGGAGGTGAGAATAGGATTTTGGCAGGACTGTGTGTTCTCAATTGTAAGCCTACATATTTTGATCTAAATCATCTCAATAACTGAGATGCCCTAGCTTTTCCATACTATATTCTAGTGAAAAAATTAAGGATAACACATCCTAGGCCACAATGATAACATGGGTGCCTTATCAATAGGGAGTTATGTTTAAGCCCATGTCATAATCAAAATCATTAAAGAAAATCAAAAGAACACTGATCAAGATTAAAGGAAAATATCTTTGGGATGCATGTTGGAAAAAAATCTACTGAATCAAGGCCTTTTGTTTAAGGTACTAAAAATATATATAAGAAAAAGCATTGCAAGATGAGAAAACTTGTGTTAAGAAAAATAAATTAATTAATTGATTAAAAAGGAAACACTTAGGGAACAAATTTTGACATAACTCAACTAGGAGTCTAGGAGATTACACAATATTAAAGATAACAGAGCTACACAGTTCAACCCTTTCAACCCAACATTGAGAATCCACCCAGTCAATAAGCAAGAACCAATTCTAGGACTTACAACCCATAATGGTCAAAATTATAGTTGATCATTCTCGTTGTTGGCTGTAAGTATTAAGCCACCAGTGAGCAATTTTACAACAACCTTTTCATATTGGGTAAAGCATATCCTTGATTTTAAATCCAAGAGTGAATCCAGTTAAATATTAAATGCATTGACAAAATAATAGAAAAGTAATTCAAGTAATAGAAGAGAACCCATGGATAGTGCACCACCATTTTTTCCACCTCCACCACCATTTTTGCTACTCCCCTAGAAGAAAAGACTAAGGAAACAAATATTTGAGAATGGAACATGGTTTTTGGGAAGAGATACCATCTTCCTAAACCTTTGGTTTCCGAAGTTCAACTCATCTCCCATGACTATTAGTGTGTCACCACCATTCCTTTATGGTTGAGACTCCCTAATTTCCCCAAGAAATGGGTGTCCAAACCAAGTTTAAGAATCCCAACTCTCAATTGAAGGAGGTGGTACATGACATAGTATTTCTCTATGACTAGGCCAAGGAAGTTGATCCACATGAAGAATGGGTGATAGACCTGATCAAATAAGTATGACTCAACGTTGAGGATCAAAATAATGATTTCTTTCACAAACATGCCATAGAGAGACAAGCCCACAACACAATATAACATATCACCAATGAGAGGGCCCAACAACAATAAATATTGAAATATAGATTATTAAATTATAGAGAAAAATATTTGGACAATATTGTTATCTGTTCAGTAAAAAACAACCTCCCAAGGGCCCAACAACAATCAATATTGAAAATACATATTATACTAATTTATAGAGAAAACTATTGGGAGAATATTGTTATATGTTCAGTAATCGTTTGATCTGAATGTTATTTAATCTTGCACCTGAGTTACAAGAGGCAAGCAATAGAATATAGCCAAGCTACTTCGCGACCTCTTTCTTGAACATCAAAATGAGTAGAGATGTAAAATATCTTTGAATTTCTTTTGTTCTTTGATCTATGGACTTTGTACACCTTTGTTCTTCAAGCCCACGCTTATATTACCTCCTTTGATTATTTTAGTTCTTGCTGCCATTATTTAAGTTCTTGTCATTGCTAAGAAGGTATGGATGTATATAATGGAGAATGAATTCTTCAAAGAAATAATCTTCCAACCTTATTCATAAACTCTCTGCAATTTTAGGGATCCTACAGAGAAGTGTGTCCATAAAACTTTAAAAGTCCAAAGAAATCCAAATTTCATGGGAAAAATCAATCCCATAAAACCCTAAAGGAAATCTATGGGTGAAATTGAAAATCCATGTGGAAATTGATGGGTGAAATCGTTCCTATAAAACTATGAACTTTGAAGGAAATCCATGGGTGGATTTGTTCCCATAAAGCCCCGATTTGAAAAAATGAAAAATGAACAAAATGCAGGAGAAATAGTCCAAAAAAAATCCAAATTCCATGGGAAAAGTAAGTCCCATAAAACCCTGAAATAAATCAATGGGATAAATCCTATAAAACTCTGAAGGAAATCTATGGGAAAAAACGTTTCCATAAAACCCTGATTTGAAAAAATGCAAGCGAAATAGTTAGAAAAACACATTGGTTTAAAAAACTCTGGGCGAATTACTTACCAAGAAATCTCCATTCCAAAAAATCGAGGCGAAATGAAGGTCCAGTCATGAAATTTGGATGGCGAAATCTATTTCCATCGATTTTCTTTACGATTTTATGGGGACGAATAATCTAACCTATATATATTTTTAATTTAATATTTGGGCTAAGCTTTTGAAAACACTACTTTAACTACTTTAGTAAAAATTCGCCCCCTTAAAAATTTGAACTTCCAAATTTCCCCCATTCATGAAATTTTTCCCTAAAATATTCTATGGAGATGGGGAGTTTGACATTTGACAAAGATGACTAGTTAGTTGTTGAATTTGTTACTGCAGCTGCTAATATTCAATCTTCTTCTTTTGGCATCCGATTGCATAGCTTGTTTGAAGACAAAGGCATTGCAGGAAATATTGTTCATGCAATAACAACAACAAATGCAATCATTGTAGGTCTAATTGTAATTAAAACAACTAAGTTTCTTAGAAATGATTCAAAGAACTATAGAATGACACACTGCTTACAACATCCATCAAGGAAGATGCTTATGATTCTAGTATAACCATTTGAACCCAACAAATCTTGTTATGTATGCTCAAAGACACCTTTATCACTAGAGGTGAATACTCAACAAGCAAAATTGAAGGATATTAGGGAGAAATCTGTTAAGGCTAATATGAGTGTCAATTCACCATTAATAATGCATGGTTCTACACTTTTGTTATAGTAATGTGTAGTAAATGTAAATAGTAGTCTTTCAAGTTCTATTTGCAACCTGAGGGGCATTTGATTATCCTCGTGTTGAAGAATGATTGTAACATCATTGCAGGTCCCTACTTGACTTTCACCTTCCATCAACAACTATTGATCTATAACAGCTAGAAACAACACAAACACATAAAATTACACGGGTTTCATCAGTCTTACAAAGATATTGTTGCTTCTTTCTATTTCCCTTTCTCTCATCCTTGGAATATTTGGATCTATAATTTACCCAAATGTTGAGTCTAACATCCAAGTCTGGATTAAGAAAAATATACTTGGAAAATCAAGATCTGCAACTTAAATCAAAACTAGTTGCTAGAACATATACATAACACTCCATAGAACCATCTACATATGTTTTAGTCCTGGACATGAAAATGAGCATTTGTATTTGTCTCATGGCGAGAGTGATTGTGCAGAGTAATTGATAAATTATCATAAAAATAAAGGAATGAGTGCCCCTTATTTTACCTCCATCTCATTGGTTGTCACATCGGTGTTATAGTTGTGGCCTAACCTATGGAACTTAGAACATACTCAATAGCTATGGAAGTGAGACCCCTACGCTGTCCTGTAACTTACACTATCTTCCTCTGTTTGGATCCTTCTAGCAGGTCTATGACAACAAATCTTAAAATTGAATGATCATCACTACTCATAAAAGTCACAACAACTAACAGTTGATATCCAACACCAACTTCCATCTATATGAATTCAATACTAAACATGATGAAAATTCACCTTCACGAGGCACACACTAGTGATGAGAATGATGCAGAGTCTTTGTACTATTCTTAAGTTACAATTACTTCAAGTTGTGCAAATGATATCTCACCTCTGTTTGAGCATTATTATAATCTGGGTTTAAACACGACTCTCTGTTTGTTGGAAAATAGATTAAATCTATAAATGTGTCATGCAAAGTCAAAGGTTCATTCTACTTCAAGTGTATCCATTCTTTGTTATATCTCAATAAAACAAAAATGTCTAAATTTAATCAATCAATTGAGGCAACAAACAATCAACCAATCAAGAATGCAAATTTCTAGCTGAGAAGGAGATCTCAATAAAACCCAAATGCATCTAAAGTTGACCAATCAATTCAAACTACAAATTCAAAGTTTAGGAGGAGAGATCAATAAAACCCAAATGAGTTATAGTAGAGAATGGTTAACACCTTTTCTATGTGGTTCTTGAGTCCTCTTAGCTTATTTTACCCATTATTATTTTATTTGATACTATATAAAAATATGATCCCCTTAAGAAGAGGTAATAGAAAAGGTGAGCCATTGCATGAAGGTATTGGTAAAGGAGAGCCATGGAACAGAGAAAGCAATTCGACATTGTGACAATTGAAATTAAAATTAAAAAATTTGGGTGTGGCTCATATTGAAACAAAAAATTGGTTAATAAAATTTAATCAAATATTGAACTGACTTGGGTAATAGTTGATCATGGAGATGAGAAATACCAAGAAGTGATGGAAAACAAGTATGAAATTATGAAATGAAATGATTGTTACTTTATCGTCTGGTGTCCAATTGAAATGATTCCAATTGGAGATGAAATTAGACTCATTTTATAAATTTGTTATTATATCACAGATTGAGGTCAACCCTTGCATGGAGGATGCAGATAACATGAAACCAATGTAGATTTGAGAAACTATGCTATGAATGTGAAGATTTAATGTCTCGGTGTTCATAATTTATTGGAAATATTTGGTTTCCTTTCATATATAAAAATATTTGTCATACAGGGAAGAAGGGCACAATATATTCAATGGATAGGATAACAAAAAAATGGCATTGGAATATAATGTGAAAAAATACTCATGACACCATTAATAAATGAGCCATGAATCTAAAAACCATCAAAAGCATTGACAGCTTGACATCAAAAGTGTTGGCACCTTGACCTTGGGCTAAGCCAACAAAAATCAAATTTTGCTTACTCTACATATCCTTCTAAAAATAACCTTCATTCTTCTGAAGGCACTGACATGGGATAAAGTTTTTATGGAAATGATACCCCAATGGATGAACTCTATAATCTGTCCTTGCGGATTTGTGGAACATCAACCCTAGTACCAGAAGAACTAAAACAATGAAAACACTACTTCTTTAATTGTTATCTAATAAAACGAGTTGCAAAATAGAGCATGGGCATGGTGTTGTGAATTGTTGTCTCCTTGAGCTTGGATTTACTATAAGGTTTTGCTAGCTGTATCTAAATGCCTCCCTAAATTAACCATAAACACAACGTCGCTGGGAAGAGAAAGGAAAATACAAGGAAAACTAATCATTGCTATCATAATTCTTTGCTCTGAGGAAACACACTGAGATGAAGGTAAATACCTATCAAGACGAAAAAAACCCCTGGTAATTGTTCACTGCCAAACCCTCGTGCCTCTCTGCATTGGGCACTAATCGATTATGTTAGTGAAATCTTTCAAATTTCAAGTTGAATCATGTTGATCCACTCAAGAACCTCTGCAGTTCTCACAAACTAGACAAACCTATGGCTATACAATACAAAGCATGCATCATAAATCTCTGATTTGAACCCAATGCATATATGGGCAGATCCCATACAATTTATACCAGATGGGAGGACCAAAATGCTCTCAGAAATTCCCTTGTTCTTTGGAAATTGGGCAAAGAGAAGATTGTAGCTACCGAGTGCCCATCCCACAAAATTGGGGTGAATTAAACCATAAACCCTGATTTTACCAAATGGCAGGGCGAAGATGCTACCAGAAATTCCCATACTTCTAGAAATTTGGCTAATGGAAGCTTGTCCCTCCAAATTTCAGGGGAAAAATACTATTTTTATCCTCTATCCCTCCTAAAAACATGGGCTAGACCTGTACATGAATTTTCCCCTAAAATAAATTACAGGCTAATGATATAAGTTTTAAAAAATCACTCTAATACAAAAAATTCGCCCAATAAAAAATTAGAGGCCCCTTAATTTCTCCCATGAGCGAAATTTCACCCCTAAAATCATCCTTGCTCTCATTTTTATAAAGATCCTATTGCGGCATGGTTGGAGTCTATCCTAGTAAAAGTTGCAAATGTCTTCAACTACATGTGGACATTAGTTTTAACTTTTGCTAAGTGTGAGCTACCTTTTTTTCTGCCACAATCAACCATCTTATTGCTCTCATTCTTATAAATAAATGCATGCATGAGGTCCACTCCATCAATGGAAAGATGTCTTGGTTCCATTGGAAGTTTGATTTCCCCTAATCAGCTCAGTTTAACTGTTTAGAGGTAGATAGGCTTGTAAATAAATAAGCTCATTGACAAGCACTACTCCAGTTTTTATGAGAAAGATAACAAAAGCATAAGCAAATATTTTCTTCACAACAAAAGCCCCGTGGTTACTTTTGGGTAAAATTTTCCATATGAGAAAGATATTAGATTAAGTTCATCAGATTAGACAACTTCAATCAACCTGAGTCAAACTTTTAATCGAATCAAATTTCAACTTCTCTGCAACTTTTTTCGCATATTCAAATATTAAATAAATTTGTTATCAAATTAGAGGACCAATATGGTCATTGTGGGTTAATAAAGGAAAACCTAGAAAAAGAAAGAAAACATTAGCCATTGTTTTCACAAGGCTCAGTGTCAAGTCACACATCATGTCCAAAACTTACTCTGCAGAGGTTTAGGATTAGGATTTGAATGTAAAAAAGAAAAAAATGGGCATAGAACTACTCACATGCGACACTCCACGCCGCTCTCGTGGTTGCAGAAAGGGCAGCTGAAGACTATGCTCAACTTTTCTTGCTTTCTCTTCGCCTCTGGCTTCTTTGGTGACTTCCTCTTCCCCATATCTTCCCTTAAAACCCTCTAATTATACAGTAATCCTCCCGCTTTGGAACCTAACAGAAGCAAGAAATTAATGGCAGAGATAACCAGAAAAATACAACAAAAAAGACTTAACAAACAGACTAATGCATACCTAAGAATGAATTCCCCGAGCGAGTGGAACTGCAAATCAAGAAAACCCAAGTGATATACCAATAAGAGCGCATAATCCTCACTCTTTGGAACCTAACGAATCCGGTAAATTAACCACACAGATAACCAGAAAAAAACACATGAAAAGGACTTCACAAAATGACCAATGCATTAGCCGAGAATGAATTCCCCAAGCGAATGAAACTGCGAATCAAGAAAACCCAACCCAAGTGATATGCTAAGAAGAGCACGAATGCAATTTATTTGGAGATGATATATATTTGTGGGCACAGTGAGAAGTGAATGGGGCCAACGTTGAAATGTTTTCAATATGTGCCCGTATGCATCGAAATTTGACATGGTTAAACTAGATAGTTTCCTTGAAGGTATGGGAGGGTTTCGATACTTAAGGATGTTTGATGTCCTTGCATAATATTTGAGATCATCCATGTTTGCATCGACGTTCAATATAATGGATGTCTCATAGTGATCATAGTGAATGGGGCCTGCCTTGAAGGTGAATGAGCATAGTGAAGTTTCTTCCACCGACCCTGCATAGTGAGTAGTGAATGGGGCCAACCTTGAAATTTCTTCAAACTATGCATGTATGCATCGAAATTCGACATGGTTAGACTAGACAAATGCCTTGACGGTATGGGAGGGTTTCAAGACTCAAGGAATATGTCTAATGTCCCAACCACATAATATTTGAGATCGTCCATGTTTGCAACAACGTTCATAATGGGGCATCTCATATTTGTCAAATGTCGTTGTTTCCATCCGTAAAATCTTTGTTGGAATTCTCTTGAAATGTCATGGAACTTCCAATTCAACTACCAAAAATGTCATGCATTGACCCCACATAGTGAGCACTAGTGAATGGGGCCAATGTTGAAATTTCTTCAATATGTGCATGTATGCATCGAAATTTGACATGGTTAGACTAGACACATGCCTTGACGGTATGGGAGGGTTTCAATACTAAAGGATGTATGATCATGTCATACAAAAACATTTTGAAAAAATTTCAACATTGGCCCCATTCACAGGTCATCGTTGTCCATCATGTACTCTAGCACTAGTACAATGTCTTTTAATAGTTGTTTCCTTTAAAATTCGACCGATCAAAAAATTGAAATGAAACGAAGACGAGATGAGACGATATATAGAGTGGGTTTGTGAGTGATATTTGAGTATAATGGAAAATATCTCTTCCATGCCATACACAACACAAGGGAAAATGTTTCCTTTCTCTACTCAACAATCCCTCAAGCATCTCCTTCCTTTTCAGTGCCATCAGTGGTCATTTCTAAATTTGGATTATTGAGTAACTAAGGGGAATATAGTTTGGGGGTTATGTGAATAATGGTGAGAATGATCACAAGAGAATTTCCATGAGGTAGGAGAATGCATAAATGACTCACACTTATTGAAAATGTTTAAACTCCCTGCTGATGTGGGGATTTCTTTAATGTTGCAGGATATCAAAGAGGTGTCATTGTGACTAAGTGGACATATGTTGGTGAGAACGAGGTCATCAACTCATTATATTCACTCAAAGATTCTTTTGAGGACAATGTCATCAACTCATAATTTTTATTACTTTTGTCATTCACCCACCACAAATGTCATCTTGCACCAACCCCACATAGTGAGCAGTGAATGGGGACAACGTTGAAATTTCTTCAAACTGTGCATGTATGCATTGAAATTCGACATGGTTAGACTAGACACATGGCTTGATGGTATGGGAGGGTTTTAATACTCAAGGATGTATGATGTCCCCACATAATCTTTGAGATCGTCCACATTTGCATCAACGTTCATCATGTTGCACCTCTCATTGTCATCATTCACCATTCCCTTCTATAGAATCATTGTTGGAACTATCTTGAAATTTTTCATGGAACTTCAAATACACCCATCACAAATTTCTTCCACCGACCCTGCACAGTGAGCAGTGAATGGGGCCAACGTTGAAATGTTTTCAATCTGTGCCCGTATGCATCGAAATTTGACATGGTTAAACTAGATAGTTGCCTTGAAGGTATAGGAGGGTTTCGATACTTAAGGATGTTTGATGTCCCCACATAATATTTGAGATCATCCATGTTTGCATCAACGTTCAATATAATGGATGTCTCATAGTGAGAATAGTGAATGGGGCCTGCCTTGAAGGTGAATGACATAGTGACATTTCTTCCACCGACCCCACTTAGTGACCAGTGAATGGGGCTAGTGTTGAAATTTTTTCACTGTGCATATATGCGTTGAAATTCGACATGGTTAGACTAGACACATGCCTTGATGGTATGAGAGGGTTTCAAGACTCAAGGAATATGTATGGTGTCTCAGACACATAATCTTTGAGATTGTCCATGTTTGCAACAACATTCATAATGGGGCGTCTCATATTTGTCAAATGTCGTTGTTTCCATCTGTAGAATCTTTGTTGGAACTCTCTTGAAATGTCATGGAACTTCCAATTCAACCACCAAAAATGTCATGCACCGACCCCGCATAGTGAGTAGTGAATGGGGCCAACGTTGAAATTTCTTCAATATGTGCCTGTATGCATCGAAATTTGACATGGTTAGACTAGACACATGCCTTGAAGGTATGGGAGGGTTTCAAGACTCAAGGATGTTTTATGTCCCGACCACATAATCTTTGAGATCGCCCATGTTTACAACAATGTTCATAATGGGGCGTCTCATATTTGTCAAATGTTGTTATTTCCATCCGTAGAATCTTTGTTGGAACTCTCTTGAAATGTCATGGAACTTCCAATTCAACCACCACAAATGTCATGCACTGACCCCACATAGTGAGAACTAATGAATAGGGTCAACATTGAAATTTCTTCAATATTTTTCTGTATGCATCGAAATTTGACATGGTTATACTAGACACATGCCTTGACGGTATGGGAGGGTTTCAAGACTCAAGGATGTATAATGTCTCGACCACATAATCTTTGAGATCGTCCATGTTTGAAACAACATTCATAATGGGTGTCTCATTGTCAAATGTCGTTGTTTCCATCTGTAGAATCTTTGTTGGAACTCTCTTGAAATGTCATGGAGCTTCCAATTCAACCACCAATAATGCCATGCACCGAGCCCACATAATGAGCAGTGAATGGGGCCAACATTGAAAATTCTTCAATATGTGCCTGTATGCATCAAAATTTGACATGGTTAGACTAGACACATGCCTTGACAGTATGGGAGGGTTTCAAGACTCAAGGATGTATGATGTCATATAGAAACATTTTGAAAAAATTTCAACGTTGGCCCCATTCATAGGTCACCTTTACCCATCATGTACTCTAGCCCTAGTACAATGTATTTTAATAGTTGTTTCCTTTAAAATTCGATCGATCCGAAAATTAAAATGAAATGAGAAGAGCCCTAGTACAATGTCTTTTAATAGTTGTACTCTAGCCAAGAAGACCCGCAAAGCCTTTTTGAAGTGTCGTTATTATAGCAAACTTGTCACAACATCCATAAAATGCAACATATTTACAGATTTTATAACGTCGCAATTCCGACGATCATTGACCAAATCAAAGTTGACTTGGTCAAAATACTAGGCGACCATTGGAGGGGGAAAACCTAGTTTCCACAATGTCGCAACTATGAAAAATATCTTCACAAATGTGGCAAGAGAGATGACTATGTCACAAACATGGCAAGAGAGATGACTATGTGGAAAACGTGGCAAGAGAGATGATAACGTGGAAAGAGTGACGACAACGCGGCAAGAGAGTCGTCAACGTGGCAATAGCGACATTATCGGGCAATGTGGAAAAAAAAAATTAAAATTTCCTCTAATTTTCAACTGTATGGCGAATTTTGTCCATAACGCCGCAAATAGAACGTCGAAATTTTTACAGTATGTGCTAGTGATTACACCCCAGTAAAATATTGTATTTAATAGGTGCATCGACCACCTATACCTAGACCTCCACAGTCTTGTTGCCTAACTGGACTAGGAAAGCAGGAAGGATACCATGGGGTATGAAAGAACACCCATCAAATGCAGTTAACATGGTCATGGATTGGGAAAGTGGCGAAGAGCCAATGGATTTCCAACAATATAGAGAAATTGTGGATGTCAAAGCACCTTCATCAATGACAATACACTTGATGGTGACAGTCATACCCTCTACGTGGATTTGAAAGGCCATATGGTAAGGAAAGTGAGGCTTGACATCCACAACATCGAACTTGTCAATGTTTGAGCAACTCAGGTCTAGAGCTCCTAAAGAAGATAACAAGGAATTCCTTTGAGTGGGACATGTCTGGAGCACCTCCAAAGGCGACATAGTGCACGAAGAACGACCCAAATCCTCGAAAATCAAGTAATTTTGGACGGTTCTGGAATTATGATTGTGGGTAGAGTGCTTATGGACTCCTTTCAGAACATAAGGCAGAGGTTCTGACTTATCAATACAAAAAGGTGTTTTCAGAGGAGGAGGCTCTAGACCTACAACAAGTTGCAAATAACCATAATCGTGAGTTCAAGTGGCTACACTAACCACATATTTAACCATATTGACGCATAGATGGCCGCCATCATGTGTTGAGGGATTTGACTTCCACTCGATGCAATTCTTATGTTGAAGGCTCCTGAGGTCATATTTTGGTTATGTGGAAATGAGTTTGTCAACACAACAGGTTGCTGGGCTATGAGCCTTGAGGATTCCTCAATTTTGGGGCACAAGTGGGTAAGGTGATCATATTTACAAAGTTTACAAGGAAACTTCACCTTCCTCTTTTCTTTATTTCCCTCACCGACATTATTGTTAGGTTTATCATTATTATTTTCATCCTTGTCTTTATTATTTTTATTATTCTTCCCACCCTTACGATTATTACCATGAACTTTCTTATTGTTTCCTTCGGGTTGTTGGCTACCGTTTGGGTTCATCGATTGTACATAATTCACATCCACTGACTGGGTGGGTGAGGACAAAGTCATAGCATGTCCCACTGCAGATGGGTTAAGAGACAAATCTTTCAGCTGGTTCATCACCAAGTTTGCATTATTAGCATTTGCGGAGCCTACGATGTCGTCGGCATGAGGACCAAGCTTTTGTCTAGGATCATAATTGGACCATGGTGCATCCTGTATAATTTTGTAGGGCATCCCAAACTGAGCATATATAATATCTAACTACTGGGATTTGAAGATGGCTTCTTCCTTAGATGTCACTCCAGATGTAGAAACATCCTTCGAAATATAAAGCAATAAGGACTTGTGGAACCATTCCAACAGAAAATCTGGAGGAATGTAAGCTTTAATCAACCTCTTCCATCTACGCCACCCTTGAATATAATCGAAGATGTGGGTGGCCTTATCTTGATGAAAAGATGATAAAATTTCTATGTCGACATCGTAATGAACTAACAATTGGAAGTGGTTGAGAAAAACTAGTACCATATGATTGAAAGTTCCATAAGTTCCCTCAGGTATCTTGATGTACCACTTCATGGAAACCCCCATAAGGGTGCATTTAAATAGTCTCAAATGAACAAAATCGTCAATAAGAGAGTTAGACAAGCACCATAGGTGAAAGGTAGTCACACGATTGCCTGGGTCCTCACCAGTCTTTCCCTCAAACTTTGGAATGTCAGAGGGAATATTGGTAGCGATGGGGGGCCATCACGAATCGTGACACACTAGGTCATTCATCAATTTTGACAAGTCTCACAGATTTAACGTGGCTAGAAAAGGGATATTTAACGTGGCTAGAAAAGGGAGTTGGGGTTGCGATGTCTGAGCCAAAAATCCTGAGAAAGATTGGTTTTGAGAGATCGTAGGCCAACCAGGGTTTTGGTATACACCATGGCCCTGTTTGGTAGGATAGTATCCTCCTCCCAATTGATTCATAAAATGTTGTAAGGGAACCATCCCCGAGGAAACCTCTTGTGAGGAGAAAGTGACATGATAAGGATTGCTCATGTGAGGATATATATTTACCCCATTCAAAGGAACTCCATGATGGAGGTTTCCCATACCATGAAATCCCCCTGATGAAACACCAGAAGTTGGAGGAAGGTTTTCCATAATAAAATCGTTTGTAGGAATCAATGTTGTGGAAGAAGGAATGATGGATGGGATAGAAGAAGTAGAAGAACTGCCCATTTGAGCATTCTATCCTGGAAAATTGAAGCTATGATTGGGCCTAGAGAAATGAGGATTCCAACCTCCTATCATGGGATTTGGTTGAGGGATATGACCTCCACCAAATGAGAAAAGAGTATAAGGAGGCATCGTGCCCCCAGACCTAAAACTAGGATTCACATTAGACGTCGAAACATAGGATGAAAAGTGTGAATTCATGTCTAGCATTCAAAAAGAGAAAGGATTATAGGTCCAAGGCATTGGTTGAGTACTATGATTAGGTGTACCACCTGAGAATACAAAAGGATTTGTTCCCATGGGCTGAGCAGAGACCATGGGTTGGGAAGTATTAAGCGAGGGATTCTCTTAAATCCAAACCATCGATGATGTAGGAGTCGAGGGGACCCCACTAACTATAGCGAAGGCTGGAGTCAAATGACTTCCTGATACATTCATATCTGACTCAATACTCATGGTAGGACAATCACGAGTATGGGAGGTGGAGATATATGTACCACGTTTATTAATTCTATGTCTTTTAGAAGATGACTTTGATATAGGACTGAACCGTGGTGGTATATTCAGAAGACGAAGGGACTGGCAGGGAGGCTAGTCTTTCTCCATGATGACTCACAACTCAGGATGCAAATACAAACTCCCAAGGCCAACTAATAATCAAAGAGCACACTCCTAAATAAAATTAAAGGCCAATTCACACAAACAAGATATGATGGCTGAAGGGAACTCCCGAACTAAAGAAGTTATGCATCTCCCAATAGGGGATGAGACTCCTGAACAATAGAGTGGAGGTAACCGAACCAATTACAAGGACCCTTGTAGGCTTCACAACGCAGTCAGTCAGATTCCTCTAGAGAAAAAATTGTCCATAAAGTCTATGTGTTGTTCGATCCCTATTTGACTCAGGGTACCTGTAGAATAACCCATGTAATAACCTATGTGGATACCTAGGTCAAGAAACTAAAGTCACCATGCTATAGCCAATGCTCAGGCAAACATTCACAGGTCCGATCCACCGTATGGGAAGGGTAGCAAAGCTCGAAATATCAAAAGCATCGTCTCTCAAGGAGGTACAAGCAGTATTGAAACCCCTAAATACGAATAGAACCCTGGAAATATATCTGGCACTAGGAAGGTATTAGAGGGCTATCTCTGCAACCAACTTTACGTGACCTCGTGCTTAACTCCAGTATGAATGAAGCCTCTTGAGGACATTGATTACACAATGGATTTCACCACTCCCTGGTCATACACATACATTGAGTTTTATATCCTTGGAGAAGTTTACTCACAAAAATCCTATTCCAAGGCCCTAGGTCCTACACTTGTTTATGTACCATGAAAAATAAAATCGTTTTTAATCAATTTTAATTATTCAGTGTTAATTTTAATAGATTTTGCTTACTCAATAAGTGTGACCGTGAAACTGATGGTATAATGACTCAACACATATAAAAAGAAGCAAATATAAAAACACTCCTAAGTACTAGTCTTGATTTTCAAGGATATGCTATGCTTCTAAATGTTTTTCTTAGAATGCAATCTCTACAAATTCAATGAAGTGCAATCTTTCCTAACATGCCAAAACTAATGTAATTCAAACAAAAGTAAAAATGCTCTGAATAAAATGCAACAAAGCAAAATGTTTTTGTATTTTCAATATAATGAAATGAAAATGCAAGGACTGAATAAACAACTTCTCAGGCAGACCCTACTGCAAGCACAAAGAGACAAGCCAAGAAAGACACTAAGAAGCGACTACCTAGACCAGAATGCAAGGAAAATAAATGAGAAAAATGACAAGAAATGAGTTCACCCAAAAGATTGGCTAATAACGCAATTCCCTATCACTCTGTAGGCACTCAACAGTCAGGAAAAGGACCCAAGAAGTTTCATCAACTGACAAAACTCACCCAACAAACACTAAACTCAATGAAAAAGGATTAGAAGATAGTGTATGTGACTGTTAAGGGAACATAAGCATATGTACGCTCCCTAAAGACAGACAAATCGCGTATGTACACGACTTTCAAAGGAAAACCTATGTATATCAAAGAAGACACTGCTTAGGAAAGGGTTAGTCCAAGAAACTCATATGCATAGAAAAATAAAGGTTGTCAAGCAACAAGGGACATATAAACTAAGGAAAATAGACATCAATAAAAGAGAAAAATCACCCAATACCCCAAAAGGGAGATCATCCCCAGTGGAGTTGCGAATTCTATTACGAGGAAAATATCTATGGCAAGGGGTAAACCCCAATAGACAGAATGACACCCAGAAATCAAATCTAATCTCAATTATTCTAGATAAATAGAGATGCTAACAAGATAAGGATAGAATTCTACCTTGTCTGGGTGTTCGAAGAAGAGCGCAGTTGAGCTCACAACCGAAATCTTAATGCCTACAACTTGTCCTCAACAATCAATATGTACACAAATATAGAAATTGTATAGAGTGTTAGCATATAAAATAGCATAATCCATTAACATGTATAACAAATATGCCCATGGAAAGTAATACAAATATTTGCGACATATAATTGGACGAGAAAAGAGTATTTCTATTAATGTAATCAACAAAAGTACATAGGTGAAAAACTTCTGTAACAACACATAATGGAACCGGGAAACTAAGTCCCTCCAGTTGGGCTTTCACCACTTCAATCCTCTGTTGAAATGGGTACTTGACACTCAGAGGGCGGGGGTGAATCAATGTCAAAAAAAACTTTGGACAATTTTCCACTTTTCACAAATTAACTGAACAACAAATATTTATTTCATTTTCTCAATCAATATACAAAAGAATAAGTATTTTATTTATTTAAACAACTTGAATGGATACATAAGATCAATCTTTGAATATCATGTTCATACAATTATGAGAGACCCAACTCTCTGTTACAAGACCCAGCTTGTAGTTCTCAGATCCAACTAAGAAATGAGGAATCCAACCCTCATAACAAGTCCCACCTTGTTGATCTTAGATCTAACTATGATGTGAGGAATCCAATCCTCATACAAGACCCAACTTGTAAATAGGCACCAACCTGATAGAATAAACCTTCATTCAATCCATTATATATAAATATATATACTTCAACAAATTCAACTACACTTCTTCTCACCATTCCTTCTTGTTTATATAGTCTTCCAACTGGTGTGAATTTGAATCATTGTGTCTTTTGACATTTGAACCATTGTACCTTTTCATTTAAATGATAATATTAATCTTTAATTAATATCATTTTCCTTTTTATTCTTTATTCATAATTCTCATGAATTAACTCTCTTTTAATCATGACTGTGTGTCGATTCTTTTTTCTTCATGAGTTGATCAAAGACATGGATCAACTCATCATATCATTCTCATGCTTCTACTGCATTCTTTGTTCACCAACATATCATATTTGATATTTTATCGATTCTCTGTATTTTTCTAGTGCTAATTCTCTGTCAAATTAATCTGTATGAGGCACTTCCTTCAATCCATTTTCATATGATCGTAGGCGTAGAACCACGGGCTTATCAATTTAAGTGCTACTTCATTTTATGCTTATTTCTCTATTCCATACGACCACAGGTGGTGACCAGGCACTAGCTTAAATAAGTGCTTGATCATTTGTCAAGATCAATGGTCACGTTTTAATCACATGATGAGATAGATGACTGTCGTTATTTCGGGACTTCATCCTTCACGACTTTCAACCTTTGTAATCTTTCAAATCTCTGAAGCAGATCGGACGATTCTGACTTATCTAGAGGTTTCGAACAAATCGACGATTACAACTTAATCAAGAGTTGAGATGAACGACTCTCATTTACTTTGGGTCTTCGGCTTTTGGGACTTAGGTCATTTGCTCATGGTGAAACTCCCGAAGTAAAAATCCCGGAGTGACGTAACTTGCTGACGTCACTTGTTGACATGGTACGTGCCGACTGGCTGCCACATGTCACTCAGATTCATAATTTACACGTACCTAAACTGTCAATTTCATCTTGACACTTGTCATTATCTGACTGTGCCATGTGTCCTTGCTGACGTGGTCTGCTGACGTAGATATCTCGATGTGTCACATATTCATCTCCTTGATCTAATGGTCAGAATACTATCTGAAATGTATCTTAGATTGACGACTGAGAGTGACTTCAAAATTTCGGCCTTCAGGACTTCGGGTAATTCGATATCTCCACTTCACAATTCTTTCGAAGTGAGATTCCGCGAAGTGTAACCTCCTCACAACTTTTAACCCAAAATGAATGATATTCATTGATCATGATATTAGATCGATGACTCGATCTGTCTGCGATGCTGCTTTTCCTTTGTTTAAATCCAACGACCCTTCATATTTTCTTATCCTATCCTTCCACTTTAAAATGATCCAATGACTGTTGGGTATTCGGGTATTCAAGATCTCAGCTGGTCTAAAAATGAAGAAGACTTGAAAAACTTGAATAATTATTGCAAGTGAAATGTTATGTGTTTAAAGCAACATGATCAATTTGCAACACATAAATTAAGGATTACTTATGCAAAATACACATAGACAACAACATAAACATTGAACATAATCACATGTGCACAACAATTGATAAAGGAGTTCACCCCTCTTATGGGCTACATCTCCTGGTCCAGCTTCCAATGGATCATTATTATTAATTGCTCAAAAGTGCTCAAAAAACATGTCTTACAATACTCAAAATGACAAACCGACTGCTCCAATGGCTTCCCAGCGTCCCAAAACCCCTTTCTGGGCTCTTTTGGCACCTGAAACGGTCGAAAAATGAGAAAGATAGGCCTCCTGGAAGTCTCCTTCTCCAAGCTTGCTGTCTCTGGTTCTACAATTCACACTCCCCCTTGAGTGAACCTGGCTCACACGCTCTTTAAAGCGTAAAAACCTGGCACCGGGCGCAACCGCGCCAACGGTGCAAACCATAGGACGGTTAAGGCGCCTCCAGCCCCTAACCGCCTCGGCACCTGGGCGTATGGTAGCATGTGACCGAATGCTGGGAAAAGTGGTTAATTCGTTGTCCAACCGTGTAACCCCCGCGCGGTTAAACCACCGGTAAAACACGGATTACATACGCGCACATTTTACCAAAGGTTATGGTTCAAAACCCCACGCGGTTAATATAATATGCAAACTATAGTTTATACATATATGCAATGTAATATTGCAATACATTGCAATTCAATGCAATGTAATACGCGCGCCAACGGTCGGGCTTTTATATATATGGTCATATGTAATACAATGTGTCCACGGGTCGGGGCTTAGCCCCAACCCGACCCCCCTTTGCATCCGACATATATCAACATTAAATAATAGTGAAACCATATTACTAACAAGGTTCATGTGGCAGTACTTTGGCTAGCGGAGAGTTATGAAGTCGTTGGTGTTGGGGGAGGTCCGGGGGTCGAACCCCACAGACTCCCCATATAATTTTACATAACCAATTAAACAAAAATGAAGGGGACATGTGGCGCCCATGGATTGGGCCACGTGTCCTCATATTACTCGCCATCAACCGGACACGTGTCACCATCCAATACGCCAGCAACCAACCAATAAATAACTGCCACATCATCATCGTATGGACTGTACGGTCCTGCCATGTCACCATACAGACTGTACAGACTGTATGGACAGGTACAATCAGCATCCAAAATTTTTGCCTGTTTGGCTTGGCGGACAGATCGCGATATCTCCTTCATACGGACTCCATTTGAGAAAGTAAATATACCACCGGAATCAGGAAGACGAGATGGACGCAATGGCACTATTTTTGTCACATTCTGAGCACTTTGAAAATTGAGCAAAATTTGATCCCCTGATCACACCTCCCCATTGGAAAGCTTTTGGACCTCCAAAAGACTATCTCAGTCTATGTGAAGATGAGGGTAAAGTTCCCTCACCCTTCCAACCTCAATCCACTTGGCCTTGCTTGGATTCGTCCCTTTAAGACCAACTTAGAAATACTCCACATTTCCTCGCTTCGAAGTTCGCATTCTCCTGTCAAGTATGGTGTCTTCCTGCAGTTCTGTTAGATATTCTGGAGAAAAATCATCTATGGAAGGAATTTGAACATGCTCTCCTTTATCATCAATCAATGAAGGCTCATACAACTTCAAATTCTCAACATTAACAACTGCATACATCTGCATATATGGAGGCAAATCTAAACGAAAAGCATTGTTACCAATCTTGCCGACAATTTTGAAGGGACCATATCGAATTGGTTTCAACTTTTTACCTTCTCCTTTAAGCCTCTCCTTGCTAATGTAAAGCCACACTTCATCACCAACTTCAAAACTGTGATCAAAACGATGCTTGTCATGTCTCTCTTTGTAGTTGGCCTGACTCTTTTCCAACTGTTCTTGCACCACCTGATGTATCGACTGAATTTGTTCAATGAACTTCTCTGCCCAATCAATATCATACTGCCCATCAACAACAATATATTTCCCAAAGATGAAATCTAAAGGTGACTTGGG